>ML258991.1:34047-125137 GCA_005239495.1 Nicotiana undulata
GGGCCCCCCCCCCCCCCCCCCCATGACTAGTGTTAATTCCAAATGCATCAGCAGGTGTGATGGATTGTAAAGAGTTGCAGGCAGTAAATTGTCGTTAAAGGTAGGCAGCACGTGTGATCAGATACACATTTGCTTTGTTTTCTAGCATGGATATCGTTAGAAAGTCAGTCAACACCATTATCTCCATGAATGTTTCAGGTATGTCTTGTGCTTTTTCTGGTTGGTCTGCTTGTACTAGGATCTCTTGTGGTGAAGATAGTGGTGGTGGTATGTCCAACAGTTCCTGTGCTCCATTTGGTTGTGGTACTTTTGCTTGAAGTGTTTCCATCGACTGGTGGTTGGTGGTATACCACTGCTAGTAGTTATTCTGTGGGGGTGTACCCCATGCTAGTTATTATTGCTGGAGAATGGTTTTCCATTGTTGGTATTGTTGCAAATATGTTTGACGTTGAAGGGTGGTGATGTCCAGTCGATGGATTAATTGCATTACCTGTTCTTATCGAGTTGTGTTGTATTTGTATTGGTAAAAATAGGCTTCACACGTATACTAATTATGATGACAAAGCAATCCATGTGGAGCAATGAAAACATGAAAAATGGATGAGACCTTATGAAGAGGTACGAGACAAAGAGGAACGGAATGACATACCCACGAGGTAATCAGATACGGGAATCTCAATCTAATTGAGGAGATGAAGAGACACGGTCAGAATGAATCAAGGCAGAATAAAGGGCAGATTCGAAGATCTTCAATCAATGAGCCAAACGTTACATAATCTTCACGCAACAGTTACGACTAATCATTGTAATGTTACACTAATGCTATTATTAGTCACTAATGCTCAGTCACTGAAAATGGTAGACGTTATATTAAGGAATTCCCTATAAAAGGGAGTAAATATAACTTGTAAAGACACGTTCGAACCACTATTGAAATACACTTACTTTTACGCATCTTTGTTGCTTTCTATTTGCAAGTCTTATACCAATTATTAGCATATTCTCTTGGTTATCAGAAACCTGAGTACTTCTTAAAATAGCTTTGGCATAGAATCTAATTCTTTGGTTAAACAAATTGGTTCCGTTATCGGGAATCTGATAATCTTTGTTTTTTCCCAGACAACCTTTTTGTGAATCATGTCGAATGCCAATAGCAACAACCCACAGACAACTGGAACTATAGTTCCATCACCTCAGGGATCTCCACGAGGTTCAAGGGATCAATCCTCAGAGAGATCTATGACTAAAAACAATGATCACAATGGAAATGAACAAACATGAGAACAAGACCCTATAAAACAAATGGTTGGTAACTATGTGAATGAAGCCTTACAAGCTTTCATGAGGGGGATACCAGCTATATCACCTATGCCTCCTCCTAACAACACCGCAATTGTGGAAAATCCTCAATTCGGATTAGCAAACTCTGGAAGTAGAGGCATTCCGAATGAGTCTCTCGAAACAAGACCAGGTATGTCCAAATTCAGATTTACAATCTTTGTTACTAATCTTGCAGAAACAGGTGAAGGAACAAAACGATCGAATCGAGCAAATTCCTGGAGTACCATATGTCATCAAGGGCATTGACGTTGATAGATACTCTCAACAACCTTGGAAGCCAAGTGCAGCACCCTTGCCTATTCCCAAGAAATTCAAAATGCCCGATATTCCCAAGTACGACAGGATAATCGATCCAGGTGATCATGTCACTTCTTTTACTACAAGAGGGAAAAGGCAACGACTTGACTAAACAAGAAATTGAATCAGTACTAGTTAAGAAGTTAGGAGAGACACTCACCAAAAGAGCGCTAACATGGTATTCTCTTTTACCTGAAAATTCTATTGACTCTTTTGCTGAGCTTGCAAATTCTTTTATAAAAGCACACTCCAGTGCGCAAAAAGTCGAAAAACGAATGTAAGACATATTCAAAATAAAACAAGGAGACACGGAGTTGCTCCGTGAGTTTGTAGACAGGTTTCAACGAGAAAGAATATTGTTACCAAGAGTGCATGACAATTGGGCAGCTATGGCATTTGCCAGCAATTTAAATGATAGAAGCTCAGAAGCCACCAGAAGACTCAAGGAAAGCTTGAAAGAATCCCAGCCACGACATGGAACGATGTCTATAACAGGTACAATGCCAAGTTATGAATAGAAGAAGATAACATTGCTCAATCAAAATCAGAAGACAAAACTAGTTCTAGATGCTCTGAACCAGAAAGGAGAACAGGTAAGAACATGTACGATCCATATATTGGACCTTCGGGATGAGAAACTTGTTCCAAGTTTGAAAACACATGGTCAGAATACAGACCATCAAATAGAGATACGAGCTCATCCTCATCAAGATTATGGAAGGATCGATGTCACGACCCAACTCAGAAGGAATACCAAGTATCTCGCCCAATTCTTTGGCATCAAAAGAGATTTCAACTCCCTGTACCCTAGTGGAAACCTTGCCATCCTTGACTTCTGCATTAGACATGAATTCCACAAGCTCATTTCTTGCCAGTCTGCCGTCAAGATGAAGTACCAGGTCCTTCCAACCCTGCATATCCAAGGTGTCCACAAGAAAGATCATCCCAGATTCCTCAAGATCCATGAACAACTTTCCCTTCAAAATAGTACGTTTCCCAAAGTTTGTTAGCTTATCAGTATCCCCTCTAGATTCATCTGCTTCTTCTCCACTTCACTCAGCATCATCATTGTATCTAGCCTTCTTCGGTTTAGACCTGGTTCGCTTGGCAATGGTTGAAGGTTTGGCAGACACGGAAGCTGACTTCTTTGAAGAAGTCTTGGCCTTCTTGGGCTTTAGTGTCTCAACCTCAACCTGTGCTAGTTGTTCCTCCTGATGGACCAGGTCCATCTCATCATCGTCAATATGAACTGCCTCAACACGCTCGCCAACCTTTGCCTTTCCTTTGGCAGCTTTCTTCCTTTTGCTCTCCCTCAGAGCTCTTTCCATCTCTTCTTCACTTTGTCTGACAGTACTTCTAGTAGCACGACTCTTAGGGGCAGGAGCATCAGCAATTGAAGAGGCCTTTCTCTTCTTGGTTTGCACTAGAGTATCAACTTTCTTGGATTTAGGGGTTCTCTTCTTCTTAGGTTTATAAGTTTCCCCCAATTTTTTCATCAAGTCAACCAGAGTTTCTTCAATAGATGAATATACACCACGTGTGTGCCAGGAACTAGTGTCACGAGTGCCACAGGCAACTACTGAATATACAATAACTACAATATATACAAGGTCTCAGTCTAAATGAAATGGACAGAGAATATAACAAAAGAACTCCAGGGTGCTGCTAGGAAGTCACCGGGAAAGAAGCTCCCCGTGAAGTATGACCACGCTATCAATATCTAGCACCGGCCTGATAATCAGACGTACCAGCCTCTGGACTTGTACAGTCAAGTACAGAAAAGAAAAGAAAGTGCAGCATGAGTACATATTAAATAAATATCTACCCAGTGAGTATCCCGCCTAAACTCGAAGAAGTAGTGACGAGAGGTCGACTCGATACTCACTAAGGTCCAACAGTAATAACATATGATAAAATATAATGAAATACAGTAAGCATGTCAGGGAAGTAAGCAACAGTATATATGTCAAGGGCAGAAATCCAAACAAATATTGAACTAAACAATAAAGGACTTTCAAGGGTAAGACCACCGAACGATACAATAATCACAAATTCTTAGATCCGTCGTGGCGTACGGCCCACTCCCATAAGGTACCTTCTACACTCGCCGTGGCGTACGGCCCGATCCCATATTCATTTCAATTTCTTTTCAACATTGTCGTGGCGTACGACCCGTTCCCATATATTTCATAATTTCTCAACACTGGCGTGGCGTACGGGCCCAATCCCATATATATTCAATTACTTTCAACATGTCGTGGCGTACGGCCCGATCCCATATATATTCAATTACTTTCAACACTACCGTGGCGTACGTCCCGATCGTATATATTTCACAATTTCTTTTCAACTCTGCCGTGGCGTGCGGCCTGATCCCATGTATATTCAATACTTACTTTTCATAACAAATTCCTTGCCAATCAACAATTTTTCCATAAAGCCTCAGAGGAATAACACTATGCAAAATATAATTTCATAGTACATATGGCGTCACAATAAATCATATAAAACATTACAAGAAAAGAAAGAAAGCATATCAGGCATTACGATAAAAGCATACAAGGCATGATGTGGGCCTAACTACCCGGACATAATAATAATAGCCGCTATGCACGGACTCTCGTCACTTGGCGCGTACGTAGCCCCCAAACAATTTACACATAGCATATACATCACCTATGGGGACAATTCCCTCTTACAAGGTTAGAAAGGAGACTCACCTCGTGTCGAATCTACCCCTCGGACCACAATTGCGCCCGAAACTCCGAACTCTACACCCGAGGACTCGCAACTAGCCAAAAGGTATACAATAACATCAATGCATGCACAATGCGGGAAATTACTCTAGTTATTTACTGAAATCGCTATTCTTGAAGAACGAAATTCCAACCCGGCCCCGCATGTTCAAATTCCGAAAATTCTCGAAGGGATCACTCATCCATAGCCTAAGGATCATTAATGTGTGATTTATACTTAAATTCATGGCCTAAAACGGATAATCACAAAATCCTCAAGAACCCTAAAATTACTACCTAATTCTATGGTTTTAGATAATTTAATAGTGAATTTAACTAAGAATTAATGTTTGAAACTAGTAAAACTATGGAATTTACTTGCCTCAATAACAGTGGTGGAAGGTCNTGCTAAGTCCCGTATTTTATAAAACTGCCCACGGATTCCTTAACTGAGATCGCGACAAGGGGCATGCGATCGCGAAGGCCATTTGTTCCAGACCTCTGCGATCGCCGCAGAGGTCCTGCGATCGCTAAGGCCAACTGGCCAGACCTCTGCGATCGCAAAGAACAAACTCACCCGGCCCAGACGTGACTCTATGCGATCGCGATAAAAGGCTGCGATCGCGAAGGTGTGGAACCCAGACCTCTGCGATCGCAAAGGGGAAGCTGCGATCGCAGAGAACAATCAACAGCCCAGCAAAATCCTTCTCCGCGATCGCAACCCACCTTCTGCGATCGCAGAGAAGGAAACCAGATAGCAGAAAATCTGGTATTTCTAACTTAGCTCTCGGGGGTCTAAAACATCTCCGAGCCCCTCGGAACCCTGTCCAAAAGCACCGGCAAGTCTGTATTCATGATACGGACTTGCTCGAACTTCCGGAACTTGAAGAAGAACAACGAAACTCAAAATTCAACCCCCAAACCAAATTGAATCAACTTAATAACTTAGAAAATTCTAGAATTCACTTCAATGCGCCGAACCGACCTAAACTAATCGGAATGACTTCAAATTTTGCAGACAAGTTATAAACGACATAACGGAACTATTCCCAGTCTCGAAATTTCATTCGGTCTTCGGGAACATAAAATCGCATTTCAAGCCAAATTTCAAATTCTTTAAAAATCCTCAAAACTTCACTAACTCCAATTTTCTCATTTTGATCCGAAACCAATCAATTCAAGTCCATTTCTTACCAAATTTTATAGATATCTTAAATAACATATATTGAACCTGTTCCGAGCTCCGAAATCATAATACGAGCCCGGCAGCACATGTTTCACATCAAGGTTCATTTTCATAAGCCTTTAATATTTTCATAAAACAATTTTCTTTAAAAATTCATTTTTCGGACTTGGGTCCTCGGAATTCGATTTCGGGCATACTCCTAAGTCCCATATTTTCCTACGGACCTTTCGGGACCATTGGATCACGTGTCCGGGTCTGTTTACCAAAAATGTTGACCAAAGTCAACTTTATTCAATTAATTATCATAAATTTAACTCTTAATCAAGTTTTCACATAAAGGCTTCCCGGGCTGCGCATGCATATCGAGGTGAGATTAACGGAGGCTTTCGGGGCCTCGGAACATAGTCAAAAAATTAGATTCACTTAAGTTGACCCATTTTTTAGTCATCACAATCTCCCCCTCTAAAACAAACGTTCGTCCTCGAACGGACGTAGAATCGTACCTGAAGTGCCGAATAGCTGTGGATACCTGCTCCGCATGTCCTCCTCGGAATCCCAGGTTGCCACATCGACTGGTTGTCCCCTCCACTGGACCTTTACGACAGAAATTCTCTTAGACCTCAACTGGCGGTCCTGCCTATCAATAATAGCAATTGGCTCCTCCTCGAAGCCCAACTTCTCATCTAACTGAATAGTGTTGAAATCAATCACGTGAGATAAATAGGCATGATATCTCTGGAGCATGGATACATGAAATATCGGATGAACTCTCGATAAGGTGGGAGGTAAAGCGAGCTCATAAGCAACCTCCCCGACTCGCCTCAACACCTCAAAAGGGCCTATAAACTTGGGGCTCAGCTTGCCCTTCTTCCCGAATCTCATAACGCCCTTCATCGGTGAAAGCTTCAACATAACCTTATCTCCCTCCATAAATGCCACATCACGCGCCCGCTGATCCGTGTAGCTCTTCTGCCTAGACTGTGCTGTACGGAGCCTTTCCTGAATAATCTTGACCTTTTCCAAGGCATCTCTCTCCAGATCGGTACCATATAGCTTGGCCTCGCCAGGATCAAACCACCCAATCGGAGAACGACATCGCCGACCATATAAAGCCTCGAATGGAGCCATCTCGATGTTGGACTGATAACTATTATTGTATGAAAACTCTGCCAAAGGCAAGAACTGGTCCCATTGACCGCCAAAATCAATCACACAAGCCCTGAGCATATCCTCCAAAATCTGAATTGTACGCTCCGACTGACCATCAGTCTGAGGGTGAAATGCTGAGCTGAGATCTATCTGAGTGCCCATCTCACTGTGTAATGCTCTCCAGAAGTGCGAGGTGAACTAAAGACCTCGATCTGATATAATGGACACCGGCACCCCGTGCAACCGAACTATCTCCCAAACATAAATCTGGGCCATCCTCTCTGTAGTATAAGTGTAGCCACAGGAATGAAATGCGCCGATTTGGTAAATCTATCCACAATGACCCAAACTACGTCAACCTTCTGCAAAGTCCGAGGCAACCCAACCACAAAACCCATGGTGATGCGCTCCCATTACCACTCAGGAATGGGCATCTGCTGAAACAGGCCTCCTGGCCTCTGGTGCTCGTACTTGACCTGATGACAATTGAGACACCTAGCCACCAACTACACTATATCTTTCTTCATCCGCCTCCACCAGTAGTGCTGCTTCAAATCACGGTACATCTTCATCGCACCTGGATGAATAGAATACCGAGAACTGTGGGCCTCTTCTAAGATTCTCTTCCTCAATCCATCAATATTAGGAACACATAAACGGCCCTGGAGCCTCAAGACACCATCCTCGCCTAAAGTAACCTTCTTGGCCCTGCCTTGGACCACTACATCCCGAAGCTCTGCAATGCATGGATCATCAAACTGTCGAGCCTTAATCTCCCCCAACAATGAAGACTGAGCAACTACATGAGCCAAAACTCGACGAGGCTCTGAAAGGTCCAATCTCACAAGGCGATTGGCCAAGGACTGAATGTCCAAGGCTAAAGGTCTCTCCTCAGCTGCAATGTAGGCCAAGCTACCCATACTCGCTGCCCTCCTGCTCAAAGAATCTGCTACTATATTTGCCTTGCCCGGGTGATATAAAATAGTGAGATCATAATCTTTTAACAACTCAAGCCATCTCCGCTGCCTCAAGTTAAGGTCCCTCTACTTAAGCAAGTACTGCAGGTTGCGGTGGTCAGTATAGACCTCACAAGATACACCCAGTCGTGCACAGGGTAATTCTTTTCATGAACCTTCAGCTGTCGCGAAGCATAAGCAATAACCCTGCCATCCTGCATCAGCACACACCCCAACCCAACGCGTGAAGCATTGCAATACACAATATACATCCCAGAACCGGAAGGCAATGACAGAACTGGTGCCGAGGTCAAAGCTGAATTGAGCTTCTGAAAGCTCGCCTCACACTCGTCGGACCAACGAAACAGGGCATTCTTCTGAGTCAATCTGGTCAGTGGGGATGCAATAGAGGAGAACCCCTCCACGAATCGGCGATAATAGCCTGCTAGGCCCAAGAAAGTCCTGATCTCTATAGTTAAAGTAGAACGCGGCCAAATCTGAACCGCCTCAATCTTCTGAGGATCAACCTTGATACCTTCTCCGGAAACCATATGCCCCAAAATGCCATGGAATCTAACCACAACTCGCACCTGGGGAACTTAGCATACAGTTGTTGTTCCCGCAAGGTCTGGAGAACAACTCTCAAGTGCTGCTCATGCTCACCTAGGCTCCGCGAATAAATCAAGATGTCATCTATGAAGACGATGACGAAGGAATCAATATACGATCTGAATAACCTATTCATCACGTCCATGAATGCTGATGGGGCATTAGTTAAACCAAAGGACATCACCAGGAACTCATAATGGCCATACCTGGTACGAAATGCAGTCTTCGGAACATCTGAAACCCGAATCCTCAGCTGATGATAACCCGATCTCAAGTCAACCTTGGAAAACACTCGAGCACCTTGTAACTGATCAAATAAATCATCGATGCGCGACAAAGGATGCTTATTCTTGATGGTCACTTTATTTAGCTGGCGATAGTCAATGCACATCCGCATAGACCCATCCTTCTTCTTCATAAATAAGACTGGAGCACCCCACGGCGACACACTCGACCTGATGAACCCCTTGGCCAACAACTCCTGAAGCTGCTCCTTCAACTTTTTCAGCTCCTTAGGATCCATACGATAAGGGGGAATGGAAATAGGCTGAGTATCTGGAGCCAAATCAATACAGAAGTCAATATCTCGATCTGGAGGCATGCCTGGAAGATCTGAAGGAAACACATCCGGAATTTCTCGAACAACAGGCACTGAATCAATGGTGGGAGACTCAGCGGTGGTGTCCCGCACATAAGCAAGGTAAGACAAACAACCCTTCTCGACCATATGCCGAGCCTTTATAAAGGAAATAACCCGGCTGGAGGCACTAATGGAGGAACCTCTCCATTCTAGTCTAGGCGACTCAGGCATGGCTAAAGTGACTATCTTGGCATGGCAATCTAACACGACATGATAAGGAGATAGCCAATCCATGCCTAGGATAACCTCAAAATCAATCATATCCAGCAATAAAAGATCTGCTCTGGTATCGAAACCGCAGAAAGTGACCACACAAGACCGGTAGACTCGGTCTACCACCACAGAATCACCCACAAGAGTGGACACATATATAGGAGAACACAAGGACTCACGAGGGGTATCCAGAAAATGAGCAAATAGTACGGAAACATATGAATACGTGGATCCTGGATCAAATAGTACCGAAGCCTCCCTACCACATACTGAGATAATACCTGTGATCACGGCGTCTGAGGCCACTGCATCTGATCTAGCCGGAATGGCATAAAATCTGGCTGAGGCTCCTGAAGGCTGAACTCCCCCAGAGTGAACAGGAACTAACTGAACTCCTCCTGACTAGCCTCCCCCTCTAGGACGACCCCTGCCGACATGTCCTCCACCTCGAGGCGGCCAGACTGTTGGTGCTGAACTCCTAGGCTGATAACTCTGTTGCACTGCCTTGCCCCGATACCTGGGACAAAACCTCCACTATGACCCGGCTCCCCACACTCGAAACAACCTCCTGGTGCTACAGCCCGCTGCCCGAAAGAGAAGAACCCTGAATAGCCGAAGGGAGGTGTGAATCCCTCTGGTAAGGCACTGAAATAGGAACTAGAGGATCTCTGATGACTGGAATAACTGTTAGGTGCACCCTGGGTGGCTGGGGGACGATAGGAATGCTCTGGCATAGCGCCGAACTGAGGCCTCGCTAAAATACCCCTGGGAGGTAGTGGAGGTGCTGAATATGAAGGCCTACTGAACTGGCCGCCTCCGAACTGACCTCTACCCCTAGCTGGAGCACCCCTGAAGTCACCTGTGAACCTGGACCTCTTGTCCTGCTGACCTGGCTGAACCTGCACCCTGCTCTTCATACGGTAACCCTCAATCCGTCGAGCTATCTCGACTACAAGCTGGTCTGGGGTACCCATCTCTACCTCTCTGGCCATAGAGGCCCTAATACCTGGATGCAAGCCTGCCACAAACGGCCGCACCCTCTCGGCATCGGTAGGCAATATCATAAGGGCATGGCGAGAAAACTCAAAAAATCTAGCCTCATAATCAGTCACTCACATCTGCCCCTGCTCTAGTCGCTCAAACTGACCCCGTAGCTCCTCCCTCTCAGAAGGTGGAATGTATCTGTCTAGAAATAGCTGAGCGAACTGATCCCAAGTGACAGGAGGAGAATCTGCTGGCCTGGTGAGAATATATGACTGCCACCACCTGCGAGCTCTGCCCTCTAACTGAAATGTGGTGAAATCCACTCCATGGGACTCCAAAATCCTCATGTTGTGCAGTCTGTCCCTGCACCTATCAATAAAATCCTGAGCATCCTCTCCCCGCTCGCCCTCGAAGACTGGAGGGCGGAGTCGGGTCCATCTATCGAACATCTTCTGTTGGTCACCCTCTGCGACTGGCATGGGCTCTGGGGATGCTACTACGGGCCGAACCCCTCCCACGAGCGGTGTGTCTGGGGTATGACGTGCTGCTTCTGCCTGACCTATGGCCTGAGCGGTAGGAGTCTGGACTCCCCCTCCCGCCTGAGAAGTAGCAGGGTCGGCTGGAAATAAACTAGCCTGAGACATAGTGTCCATCAATCTCAGCATACGGCCCATGACCTCCTGGAAGCCTCGCCCCGTCATGAATCCACTGGAGTAGGTGCTACTGGAGGCACCTCATCTTGCTCCTCCAAAATGGGGTCCTCTAGTGGTGCCGCTGGCGTAGCTCTGGGACGCCCTTGTCCCCTGCCTCGAGCAGGTGCTCTGCCCCTGCCTCTACCCCGACCTTGGGCGATCGGGGTAGCGGCCTCTCCCGGACCAGGAACATTAGATGCACGCGTCCTCACCATTTGTGAGAGAATATAGAATAAGTTTGAGTACATCATAGATTGCACGACAGGATATGAATAAAGGGAAGTTTCCTAACACCCCATAGCCTCCTGAAGATAAGTACAGACATCTCTCTACTGATCCGCAAGACTCTACTGGGCCTGCCCGTGACTCGTGAGACTTACGTGAACCTAGTGCTCTGATACCACATTGTCACGACCCAAATCTCGATTCAGGTCGCGATGGCGCCCAACGGCGAGGTTAGGCCAGCCAATATAGAAACACTAAGTGTTACCATTCCCCGATACGCAAATTTTATATTTTAACCAATTTTACACAGATCTAAACATGATAATGGCGGTGATATGAAATAAAACTACAAGCGCGAAACATCAACCAATAGGCATGTCGCATAACATATGTATAGCCAACAACCCAAAATATACACCACGTGTGTGCTAGGAACTAGTGTCACGAGTGCTGCGGGCAACTACTGAATATACAATACCTACAATATATACAAGGTCTCAGTCTAAATGAAATGGACAGAGAATATAACAAAAGAACTGCAGGGTGATGCTAGGAAGTCGCCGGGAAAGCAGCTCACCGTGAAGTATGACCACTATCAATATCTAGCACCGGCCTGATAATCCGACGTACCAGCCTCCAGACCTGTACAGTCAAGTACAGAAAAGAAAAGAAAGTGCAGCATGAGTACATATTAAATAAATATGTACCCAGTAAGTATCCCGCCTAAACTCAAAGAAGTAGTGACGAGAGGTCGACTCGATACTCACTAAGATCCAACAGTAATAACATATGCTAAAATATAATGAAATACAGTAAGCATGTCAGGGAAGTAAGCAACAAGTATATATATCGAGGGTAGAAATCCAAACAAATACTGAACTAAACAATAAAGCACTTTCAAGGGTAAGACCACCGAACGATACAATAATCACAAATTCTTAGATCCACCGTGGCGTACAACCCGCTCCCATAAGGTACCTTCTACACTCGCCGTGGCATACGGCTCGATCCCATATTCATTTCAATTTCTTTTCAACACTGTCGTGGCGTATAGACGGATCCCATTCATATTCAATTACTTTCAACACTGTCGTGGCGTACGGCCCGATCCCATATATATTCAATTACTTTCAACACTGTCGTGGCGTACGGACCGATCCCATATATTTCACAATTGCTTTTCAACTTTGTCGTGTCGTGCGGCCCGATCCCATGTATATTCAATACTTACTTTCCATAACAAATTCCTTGCCATTCAACAATTTTTCCATAAAGACTCAGAGGAATAACACTATGCAAAACATAATTTCATAGTACATATGGCGTCACAATAAATCATATAAAACATTACAGGAAAAGAAAAGAAGCATATCAGGCATTACGATAAAAGCATACAAGGCATAATGTAGGCCTAACTACCCGGACATAACAATAATAGCCGCTACGCACGGACTCTCGTCACTTGGCGCGTACGTAGCCCCCAAAAAATTTACACATAGCATATACATCACCTATGGGGACAATTCCCTCTTACAAGGTTAGAAAGGAGACTCACCTCGTGTCGAATCTACCCCTCGGACCACAATTGCGCCTGAAACTCCGAACTCTACACCCGAGGACTCGCAACTAGCCAAAAGGTATACAATAACATCAATGCATGCACAATGCGGGAAATTACTCTAGTTATTTACTGAAATCGCTATTCTTGAAGAATTTCCAAATTCCAACCCGGTCCTGCATGTTCAAATTCCAAAAATTCTCGAAGGGATCTCTCACCCATAGCCTAAGGATCATTAATGTGTGATTTATACTTAAATTCATGGCCTAAAACGGATAATCACAAAATCCTCAAGAACCCTAAAATTACTACCTAATTCTATGGTTTTAGATAATTTAATAGTGAATTTAACTAAGAATTAATGTTTGAAACTAGTAAAACTATGGAATTTACTTGCCTCAATAACAGTGGTGGAAGGTCCCTTGAAGAGCTCTCTAAAAACTTGAGGAGGAAGATGAAAATGGAGGAAAAATGCTAAGTCTCGTATTTTATAAATCTGCCCAGGGATTCCTTAACTGCGATCGCAACAAGGGGCATGCGATCGCGAAGGCCATTTGGCCAGACCTCTGCGATCGCCGCAGAGGTCCTACAATCGCGAAGGCCAACTGGCCAGACCTCTGCGATCGCGGCAGAAGTCCTGCGATCGCGAAGAACAAACTCACCCGGCCCAGACGCAACTCTATGCGATCGCGATAAAAGGCTGCGATCGCGAAGGTGTGGTACCCAGACCTCTGCGATCGCAAAGGGGAAGCTGCAATCATATAGAACAATCAACAGCCCATCAAAATCCTTCTCCGCAATCGCAACCCACCTTCTGCGATCGCAGAGAAGGAAACCAGATAGCAGAAAATCTGGTTTTTCTAACTTAGCTCCCGGGGGTCTAAAACACCCCCGAGCCCCTCAGGACCCTGTCCAAAATCACCGGCAAGTCTGAATTCATGATACGGACTCGCTCGAACTTCCGGAACCTGAAGAACAACAACGAAACTCAAAATTCAACCCCTAAACCAAATTGAATCAACTTAAGAACTTAAGAAATTCTAGAATTCACTTCAACGCGTCGAACCGGCCTAAACTACTCGGAATGACTTCAAATTTTGCAGACAAGTTATAAACGACATAAAGAACTATTCCCTATATCGGAATTTCATTCGGACCTCGGGAACATAAAATCACATTTCAAGCCAAATTTCAAATTCTGTAAAAATCCTCAAAACTTCATTAAACTCCAATTTTCTCATTTTGATCCGAAACCAATCAATTCAAGTCTGTTTCTTACCAAATTTTACAAATATCTTAAATAACACATATTGAACTTGTTACGGGCTCTGAAATCATAATACGGGCCTGGCAGCACAGGTTTCACATCAAGGTTCATTTTCATAAGCCTTTAATATTTTCATAAAACAATTTTCTTTAAAAATTCATTTCTCGGACTTGGATCCTCGGAATTCGATTCCGGGCATACGCCCAGGTCCCATATTTTCCTACGGACCTTTCGCGACCGTCGGATCACGGATCCGGGTCCGTTTACCAAAAATGTTGACCAAAGTCAACTTTATTCAATTAATTATCATAAATTTAACTCTTAATCAAGTTTTAACATAAAGGCTTCCCGGCTACGCGCCCGGGATGCGCACGCACATTGAGGTGAGATTAACAGAGGATTTTGGGGCCTCGGAACATAGTCAAAAAATTAGATTCACATAAGATGACCCATTTTTGGGTCATCACAATCGAGATGAATGAAACAGAGGTAACGCAAGAATTGGAGACTACAACTTTAATGTAAGTACTTCTAAGTTAATTACAGCATTAAGAAACATGGGTGATAAAGTTTGATGGCCCAAAGAAATGAGATCGAACCCAAATAGAAGGAATCCAGACTTCTGGTGCGAATTCCATAACGATCATGGACACAAACGTCAGATTGCAGGTTATTACAAGGTGAGGTAGAACAGTTATTAAAACAAAGTCTATCTAACAGAACTGTTTAGTGAAAAAGGTAAACAAACATATATGAAGAACATGCAAGAGCCCCCAAAGCCACCATCTCCAAAGAGAACAGTAAATGTGATACACGGAGGAGAAGAGTTGAACGATGTAGTTTGCAAAAGAAAAACCAAGTTCACAATTACACACGGGAAGCGGATTGGTGAACCGTGGAAGCAGAAAATATATCATTTGATGACATAGATGCCTACGGATTATTGCTTCCACACAACGACGTACTGGTAATATCTCTACTTATACATGACACTAACGTGAAAAGAGTGTTGATTGACCCAAGTAGCTCAGTCAATATCATTTTGTTGAGAGTTGTGGAAGAGATGCTAATGGAGGATCGAGTAATTCCAAAAGCACGCGCCTTTTGACAACTCTACAGTCATAACAAAAGGAGAAATTGAGCTTAGTACCTATGCAGAAAGAGTTATCAAAAATATGAAATTCCAAGTCATTGATACTGATATGGCTTACAACGTAATCATGGGGAGACCATGGATCCATGATATGGAAGCAGTACCATCTACTTTACATCAGGTAATTAAATTCCCTTCCAAATGGGGAATTTAATAGATTTGAGGCGATCAGCAGACCTCAACGAACATAAATTCAGTAGTACACTCCAACAAAAAAGAGGTAACAAAAGAATCAAAAGACAAGGAAACCACTCAAACAAATACGGAAGAAAATAATAAAGAGAAGATGAACAAAATCACCACAGAGGTTACATCAAAACATACGGACATGGATTCCAGACTTGATGTCATTCAGGAACCAAAAGAGGACGAGCATATCAAAACAACTACTGAGGAGCTCGAAGTTGTTCCACTATTCGAGCAGGAGCCTGAGAGAAAAATTCATATACGTAAAAGGCTAAGCCCCATGAGAAGAGGTGAGTTAGTTGAATATTTAAAAGCTAACGCAGATTGTTTTGCTTGGTCCCATTCAGATATGACAGGTATACCTCCAAAAGTGATGACTTATAAACTAAATGAAGATCCATCCTTCGTGCATGTCAAGCAAAAGAAAAGAAAGCAAGGACCATTCAAGAACCAAGTGATCGATGAAGAGGTACAAAAACTCTTGAAAATTGGTTTAATACGTGAGGTAAAATATCCTAATTGGTTAGCTAATACCGTAGTGGTACCCAAAAAGAATGGTAAATGGAGAGTATGCGTAGATTACACATATTTGAATAAAGCATGCCCTAAAGACTCATTTCCATTACCTTACATAGATCAAATGATTGATGCCACTGCAGGTCATGAATTGTTAAGCTTTCTAGATGCGTACTCTAGTTATAATCAGATAAAAATGGATCCCTCGGATGAGGAAAAAACTTCCTTTATTACAAACAGGGGGACTTATTGTTACAAAGTCATGTCTTTTGGCCTGAAAAATGCTGGAGCCACGTATCAAAGGCTAGTGACAAGGATGTTCTAGGAACATCTGGGGAAACAATGGAGGTATACATTGATGACATGCTGGTGAAATCAACACAAGAAGAAGATTATTTCCATCATCTTTCATTTACCTTCTAAATCCTACGCAGGTATAACATGAAATTAAATCCAGAAAAATGTGTCTTTAGTGTCGAATCAGGTAAGTTTTTGGATTTCCTTGTATCAAATAGAGGTATTGAAGTAAATCCTGCTCAAATTAAAGTTATTGAAGAAATACCTGATATAATTACGAGCAAAAAAGAAGTTCAAAGACTAACAGGTAGGATTGCAGCCTTAGGAAGATTCATCTCCAAGTCTTCGGAGAAGAGTTTTAAATTCTTTTCAGTTTTAAAAAAGCATAATCAGTTCGAATGGACTGAAGAATGCCAACAGGCTCTCAAAGATTTTAAGGCCTATCTATCAAATCCCTCGCTGTTGTCTAAACAAAAAGAGGGGGAAAGGCTATACGTCTATCTTGTCGTTGCAGAAATTGCCGTAAGTGCAGTATTGGTAAAAGAAGACAAAGGTAAACAATCTCCAATTTATTATGTAAGCAAATATTTATTAGATGCTGAAACTAGATATCCTCATCTAGAAAAATTAGCTTTAGCTCTAATCATGGCAGCTAGAAAGTTAAGACCGTACTTTCAGTGTCACCCAATTACTGTCGTAACCTCATATCCACTAGGAAATATTCTGCATAAATAAGAGTTATCAGGAAGATTAGCTAAGTGGGCAATAGAATTAAGCGAACATGACATAATATATCAGCCTAGAACTGCAATAAAGTCTCAAATTTTAGCCGATTTCGTCGCTAATTTTAATACTAGCATAATCCCTGAAGTGGAAAAAGAGTTACAAATCTTCAACGGGGCTAATCCAAGAATATGGACCTTATTTTCTGACGGCTCTTCTAATGTAAAAGGAGCCGGTTTGGGAATTGTTTTAATATCACCTACGGGTGAAAAGATAAGACAGGCTATAAAATGTTATCCCATAACTAACAATGAAGCAGAGTACGAAGATGTCATTGCAGGGCTTGAACTAGCACGAGAACTCTCAATCGAGTAGATCGTGATCAAAAGTGACTCTCAACTAGTGGTAAACCATATGCATGGGACTTATACTGCTAGAGAGGTTCGGATACGGCAACATATGGAAAAGGCATGAGACCTAGTAAGAAAATTCCAGTCATGGAAGGTTATGAAAATACCCAGGGAGGAAAATGCAGAAGCAGATGCATTGGCTAACCTCGCAGAAGTTACCAACGTAACAAATAAAGACAATGCAATTAGGATTCACTTATTTCATTAAGCAATCAACCAGGACAAAAATGAGGTAACATTCAACTTAACTTGATTGGAGAAACGAAATTGTAATCTTTTTGCAGAATGGTACCGTGCCTGAAGATAAAAAAAAAGGAGCTCAAGCACTCCGCCGGAAAGCTACACGGTACTACCTAGTTCGTGATAATTTATACCGCAAAATGTTTGGAGGTCCCCTAGAAAAGTGCCTTGGACCCAATAAAACGGAGTACGTGATGAAGGAAGTACACGAAGGACAATGCAGAAACCACACAGGAGCGAGGTCCTTAGTCAAAACCCTAATCAGAGCAGGGTACTATTGGCCTAAAAGGGAAGAATATGTTGAGCATTTTGTAGCTAAATGTGACAAATGTCAAAAATATGATAACAATGTGCATCGACCAGCAGAACTACTCCACCCAATGGTGTCACCATGGCCATTCATGAAATGGGGCATGGATATAGTGGGACCTCTTCCCCCTGCTAAAGGAAAGGTACGATTCTTACTCGTATTAATAGATTATTTCACAAACTAGGTGGAGGCGAACGCTTTTAAACAGGTGCGAGAAAAAGAAGTGAAAAGCTTCATATAGTGACACATAATATGCCACTTTGGAATACCAAAGGAGATCGTATGTGAAAAGGGCCCAGAATTCGTAGTCTCACAAATCACAGAATTCTTCGAAAGCTAGCAAATCAAACGATTCACTTAATCACCATATCACCTCGTGGCTAATGGGAAAGACGAGTCAACGAACAAAGTCATTGTTAACAATTTAAAGGAACGGTTGGAAAAAGCCAAGGGAAACTGGCCTGACGAGCTACCAACAGTATTATGGGCTTACAGAACTACTACAAAAATAGCCACGGGAGAAACTCCATTCACACTTGTTTATGGTTCAGAAGCTTTAATACCGGTGGAAATTGGCGAACCTAGCGCGAGATTCACAACAGCAACGGAAGAAACAAACAACGACGAGTTTAGAACAAATCTGGATTTTCTCGAGTAAAGGAGAGAAGTTGCGTTAATACGTATGGAAGCTCAAAAAATATTATAGAGCGATATTACAACAGAAGAGCTCATCTCAGATATTTCAAAGTTGGGGACTTCGTTCTTAAAAAAGTCTTCCAACTAATAAAGTAAGCTGGTGCAGGAAAGTTAAATCCAAGTTAGGAAGGACTTTACAAAGTCCGTGGCATTGCTGGCAAAGGCGCTTATGAGCTGGAAACTATGGACGGCACAATTTTACTAACAAGTTGGAATTTTGTTCATTTGAAGAAGTATTACTTCTAAGTAAAAGGAATACCCCCGGTCAGGTATCATTACGTTCGATTTTATTTGTGTACAGTTAATCTTATACTACCCGATTTAGATGATAGGTAAAAAGCTAACCCATCACCAGATGATGATATTAGACCTGCATAGACACGAGGAAGTAACTGAATTCCTAGTCTAGGGTTACAACTTTCTGATGGACGTTTATAAGGGTTAAGTAGTCATCATCCAAAATTATATATCTTCGAGTCCCCTATGTTTTTCCTTTTCAGGAAAAGGACCACAAGGAAGGAATAGTCAAGTGCTCGGGATTTCATTCTTCAAAGCTTAAACACTTGGTGGACTATACAGTAGGGAAGGAAAAGAAGAAGCACAAAGATTATCAAAAAAGTCAAAGCTCAAGCCTGAAGATCCATCTTCCCAACAAGTCAAGCATTATGAGAAAAATTGAAGAGCTAAAGACAAAAACACAAAGCCTGATTTAGAAACCTTCAAAAAACATATTCGTAAATGTAAATGAATGTTTAGGTGAAAGGCAGAATGTTAGTTTCGGGTAAAAATGCATATCCTTGTACTTATTCAAAAAATGTTACAAATAAAAACAATTACGGATAGAAAAAAAAAAGGCATTACCCTCGTATTTATTCAAAAATTGTTGTAAATGAAAACAGTTATGAGTAAAAATTCATACCCTTCTATTTATTCAAAAACTGTTGTAAATGAAAAAAGTTACGTGTAAAAATTCATACCCTTCTATTTATTCAAAAACTGTTGTAAATGAAAACAGTTATGGGTACAAATTCATACCCTTGTATTTATACCACATCTATTTTAAGAAAAACAGTTACAAAAGAGTTATAGACGATACTCAAACACATGTAAAATGTTACGAAAGTTCAAAATAATACAAAGACTTTATTCAAAACATTGTTAAGAATAACATGTGAAATTCCTATCTCTTTTTTGTACATTTACACCATTATGAAGTTGAGACGTCTTCTTCATTAAGTATCGATCAATAAAGGGCCCTCTTTTATAAATCATGTCTATTACAAAAAGGTACGATATATCTAAGCATTCTTCTATCCAAAGTCAAAAACTAAGGGGTAAAACAAAAACCTCAAAAAAGAAGCATGCAAAGACTTAAGAGTAAAGCAAAACTCAAAGAAATCGAAAGTCATGCCGATATTAATATTAATATATTACGGCAAAAAACTAAGTATTAACTTAGTCTAAGCCGGATTTGTTTATACAAAAGTTGCCCCTAAGTTGTCAATTGGGGACTTACAAAGGACCAAACTTTACCCCCAATGGGACCAGGGGTAACCACCAATTAATCCAAATAAAAAAACAAAGCGACCAAGTTCCATAAACTCTTTCACTAGATGGGGGGGTTATCTTCACTGGTAGGAGGAGCGGCTTGAGATGGTGAGGCTTGTGCAGCAGATTCATCAGGGACCTCAACTTCAAATGATGAGAAATTCTGACTCTGCCGAGACTTTTCAATCGTCTCTTTGGTTTTGGCAATATAAGCTTCCACGTCAAAATTCTCTTGGTCCATTGATGATAGGTGAATTAAACTATAATTATGCCCCTAAAGAACCACATTTTGTGTTGTTTTAATGTAAATATTGATAACAAAATGCCTGATTAGTGTCTTTTGTGCTTTGTAGGTTACATGTCACGAGGAGAGGACATTGGAGCAAATTGGAGTCAACTATGGAGATTTGAGACCAATCACAGTGATATTCATGAATTGCACTAAACGTTAAGCGAGAAGAGAACTGAAGGTAGGCCACCCCGACCACGGTTCTGCAGCGGTCCTACCGCGACCGCGGTGAATCGCTGGAACTTCAGGGACTAAAAGTGCAAACACGGGATTTTATTGCCCCAAAACCCTATATAAGTGTTAGAATTCCGCCCAAGAGGGGGGGGGGGAGTTTTTGAGCAGCAAATTGAGAGACTACTTCATTGTGGGAAGAAATTGGAACAATTAGACCTTCAATTCTTCGGTTTCTTTCATCTCTTGCTTTGAGTAGTATGATTTCTATTGGGTTTTTGTCATATTTGAGCATGAGTGGCTAAACACCCATTGTTCTGGGGTTGTGATTAGCCATGAATATTGTGTTTCAACATTAATTTGACCTGGATTATAATTCGCTCAATATATGGTTGTTTCTTCAATTCTGTGTTTAATTGCTTAATTGTTTGGCCAGCACTTAGGTTCTATATACTATCTATGCTATGCTTGGGAAAGCCGTGTATAGATTAGAGAAGAGTTGCAGAGAGCGCGATCTTAACCCTCAAGGGGAGCGGATTTGTGGCTAAGGATAGGAATATACCTAGTCACCGTGCTTAATTCGATATCGTAATCTTAATGCCTTCTGATATATTAATTTCATAGGAATATAGTCGTTAATCTATTGAGAATAGGCGAGTAGTGCTTCGGGAGAAGGGTATGAGAACAGCTATCGATTAATTGGCAACCATGAGTGAATTATATGAAAGGGAGAATTAATTAGAATACAATACGAATGGTGAAACAATCACAACCCTGGAATATTTGTCTCTACTGAATACACATCAACATTTTCATTACTTGATAATTAGTTAATTCCTAGAATTGTAGTCTAGCATAATTACACTATTGGATCTTATTTTGGCTTGGTTGAATAACAATTATAGTGAAGTAGTGAGTAGTTTATACAAATATCTCTGAGTTCGACAATCCAATTTATCATTATATTACTTGTACGACCACGTATACTTGCGTGTGCGTTTGGGAGCAACACGTTTATGGAGCCGTTGTCGGGGACTTGAAAATAGACTACTTTCTAGTTTTTACTTTAATTGTTTCTTACATCTAGTTTAATGTTACTTGATCGTTGTTCTAATCTCAGGAATTCTAATTGAATGCGAAGGGTCAGAAGCCACGACAGACTTGACGGCTTTGACCCCGAACATGAGAGGAAATTTCACAGGATGTTAAGGGAAGAAAGGGATACGAACAATATTCAGAACTTCATTCAATTTCCTGTGATTATGGCAAAGGAACAACACATGGCGGTTCAGGAGGTAGCAATGCCCAGTATTGCTAATGTTACCTCCAGTATCGTGAAGCCCAGAATCACTGGGCACTTTTAGCTAAAGCAGAGCATGATCCAGCTACTTCATGCAAATGGTCACTTTATGGGTCTTCCACATGAGGATCCTCAGCAGGACATCTTGAACTTCCTGGAGATTAGTGATACTTATATCACTAACGGGGTTACTCCAGATTATGTGAGGCTTACGCGTTTCCCATTCTCTCTGTTGGGTGAAGCTAAGCGATGGCTCAAAGCAGAACCAGCTAATTCCATTTATCATGGAATGATTTGGCAAGACAATTTCTAGCAAGGTTCTTTCTCTTAGGCAAGACTGCAAAGATTAGAAGTGAGATAGTCTCTTTTAAACAAAAAGCAGGCAAATCTTTATATTCAGCATGGGAAAGGTTAAAGGGGCTACTCAGAGACTGTCCTCATCACAATTAGACAAACGAGGTGTTGGTCCACACGTTCATCGAGGGACTCCATCCCCAAACAAAAATTGTGGTAGATGCAGCAGCTGGAGGTCAGGTATTGGAGAAGAATTATGATAAAATATTTGCCTTGTTGAATAAATTCTCCAAGAGCAATCCAGACTGGCAAGGTGATATGGGAAGGAATGTGGTTCAAAAGTCACCAGACGTTGTCTCAGCATTGTCAGCTCAGATTTTGACATTGACTAACCAAGTCAATTAGATGACCCTGATCATTAATAAGAACCAATCTCAACCACTCCAATAGGTCCAGCCAGTACAACAGGTCCAAGTTTTTTGTGATGTTTGTGGAGAGGGTCACCCGAGTGACTCATGCCCATAAAACTTAGAGTCTGTCTGCTATGTGGGAAATCAAAATAGAGGGCAAGCCAATCAATATGGGAACAATTATAATCCCTGCTGGAGAAACCACCCAAACTTCTCTTGGGGTGGAAATAAAGGCACTCAGAGTAATTACAGGCCTCCAACACCTCATGCACCGCAGCAGCATTACAAGCCACCTCAGGCTGAGCAATCAGGTAGCCTAGAGAAAATTATGAAAAGAATGATGAACGACTAACTTGCTTTCAATCATAAGATGATGGCAGATAACCAAACCCAGATGGTAGCAATGAGTAATTTGGATCGTCAAGTGGGTCAACTTGCTAGTTCCCAAAATACCCGACCAATAGGGGCCCTCCCAAGTGACACTGAAGCCAATCCTAAGGCTTATGTCAATGCTGTATCATTGAGGAATGGGAGGCAATTGGAAGAAGTGTAATCCGAGAAGAGAAAGCAGGTAACTTTTAATGAGGAACCAGCTATTATTGAGTCAACGTCTGCAAGTCCAAAAGAGTCGAAAAATCCAGCTGATGAGGCGGTGGCTGAGCAACCCCCACCAGTGGTTGCAAGGCCACCCCCTCCGTTACCTCAAAGGTTGCAAAAGGTGAAATATAATGCCGCATACAAAAAGTTCCTTGACCTCTTGAAGCAGGTACAAATCAACATTCCACTGGTAGATATTCTGCAGGAGATGCCCAAAAATGCCAAATACATCAAGGACATTGTGGCCCATAAAAGAAGGCTGACTGAGTATGAGACTGTGGCACTCACTGAGGAGTGTAGCTCAAGAATTCAGAGCAAGCTACCTTAGAAGTTAAAGGAACCGAGTAGTTTTACTTTCCAAATCTCAATTGGTAAGCATGCAGTTGGGCGAGCCTTGTGTGATCTTGGGGCAAGCATTAATATGATGCCACTATCTGTGTTCAGACAGTAGGGGTTGGGTGAGCCACGCCCAACAACAGTGATTTTAGATTTGGCTGACCGCTCCCTTGCTCATCCTGAAGGACTGATCGAAGATGTACTGGTGCAAGTGGGATCTTTTATATTCCCAGCTGATTTCATTATCCTAGATTATGAGCATGATCAGGAAGTCCCATTTATTTTGGGGAGTCCCTTCTTGGCTACGGGTAGAGCTATCATCGATGTGTGTGAAGGAAAGATGACAATGCGGGTTGGTGGTCGAGTGAAGGTGTTTAATGTCTAAAAATCACTCAAATTACCAGTCCACTATGAAGAGCTATCCATGATTGTTGTGGTGGAAAGCAAGGATGCATCAATGGTTCCCTACATGTGTCCTGTGGACCCTCTTGAGCAAGTTTTGGTGGGAGGTGAAGAAGATAGTGGAGATGAAACAAGGGGAGAGATTTAGAATGCTATTAAAGTATCCTGCAGTTACATCCATGGGCTAGGGAAATTTGAGGAGTTGAAAAAGCCTGTCACTCTAACCCCTCCTAAACCTTCTATTGAGGAAGCTCCAAAGCTGGAACTTAAACCTCTTCCAGCACATTTGTGCTATGCTTATTTGGGAAACTCTGAAACATTGCCCGTGATCATCTCATCCAGACTAACCAAGCCACAAGAAGAGAAATTGCTCAGAATACTTCGTGAGCACAAAAGGCAATAGGGTGGACCAGTGCAGATATCAAGGGAATCAGTCCCTCGTTTTGTATGCACAAAATCTTTATGGAGGAGGGACACCGCCCGAGTGTTGAGCATCAGAGGAGGTTAAATCCCATCAAGAAAGAAGTGGTGAAGAAAGAAGTCATAAAATTGTTGGATGCAGGTATCATCTTCCCTATTTCTGACAGTAACTGGGTGAGCCCGGTTCAATCTGTGCCCAAAAAGGGAGGGTTGGCCGTGATTGATAATGAGAAGAATGAGCTGATTCCTACCCGCACTATTACGGGATGGAGAGTTTGCATTGACTAACGAAGGCTCAACAAGGCAACCCGCAAGGATCACTTCCCTCTCCCCTTCATTGACCAAATGTTGGACAGATTAGCTGGACATGAGTATTATTGTTTTCTTGATGGGTACTCCCGATATAATCAAATTTTCATATGCCCAGAGGATCAGGAGAAGACGACGTTTACTTATCCTTATGGCATCTTCGCCTTCAAGCGAATGTCGTTCGGTCTTTGTAATGCACCAGCCACCTTCCAGAGATGCATGATGGCTATTTTCACTGATATGGTGGAACAATTCGTGGAGGTATTCATGGATGACTTTTCGGTCTTTGGGTCATCTTACGATAATTGTTTGACAAATCTGGGCATGGTGTTAGCCCGTTATGAAGAAACAAATTTGGTCTTAAATTGAGAGAAGTGCCACTTCATGGTGCAGGAAGGCATCATTTTGGGTCATAGAGTGTCAAGGAGTGACATCAGAGTTGATAAGACAAAGGTGGAGGCAGTTGAAAAACTACCTCCACCAATTTCTGTGAAGGGTGTCCGGAGTTTCATGGGACACGCAAGATTCTACAGACGCTTTATTAAAGATTTTTCTAAAATTGCTACTCCTTTGTGCAGGTTGCTGGAAAAAGATGTCAATTTCAATTTTGATGAAGCCTGCATGAAGGCATTTGAGGAGCTTAAGAAAACTTTGGTGGCAGACCCCATAATTGTTGCACCTGATTTGGCCGAACCATTTGAACTCATGTGTGATGCAAGTGACCATGCAGTGGGTGCAGTGCTCGTCCAAAGGAGAGACAACGTGTTTTACTCTATTTACTATGCGAGTAAGACCCTTGATGTTGCACAGCAGAATTACACCACCACTGAAAAGGAGCTGATGGTGTGGTGTGGGCCTTTGAAAAATTTCGGGTGTACTTAGTGGAAACAAAAGTCATAGTCCACACACATCATGCAGCAATAAGGTATCTATTTACAAAGAAGGAATCCAAAGCTAGATTGATGCACTGGGTGTTATTGTTGCAGGAATTTTATGTGGAGATACGAGACCGAAAGGGCACTGAAAACAAAGTAGCGGACAATCTATCAAGGCTGGAAAATCATGACCATGTGTAGGAGGGTGGAGAAATCAAAGAAGTATTTCCTGATGAGAAACTTTTTGCTATAACCCAAGACCCTCCTACATGGTATGCTGACTTTGTGAATTATCTGGTGAGTGGGGTACTTCTCCCGGAAATGGAATCTGAGGCAAGGAAGAGGTTCTTACGTGATGTGAAGTCTTACTACTGGGATGAGCCATACTTGTACAAATAATGTGGTGACCAGTTGATGAGGAGATGTATTCATGACAAAGAGGTGGAACTCGTGTTGTATGATTGCCATGCCTCACCCTATGGAGGCCATCATGGTGGCGATAGAACAGCGGCGAAAGTGCTACAATCTGGGTTCTTTTGGCCAACTCTATTCAAGGACGCCCACGTGTTTGTTAAAAAGTGTGACCAGTGCCAGAGAACGGGAACGATCACGAGGAAACACGAGATGCCCTTGAACAATATCCTGGAGGTAGAGATATTTGATGTGTGGGGGATAGATTTTATGGGTCCATTCTTAACATCCATAGGTAACAAATACATTCTACTGGCAGTTGACTACGTGTCGAAGTGGGTGGAGGAAATTGCATTGCCAACAAATGATGCCATGGTTGTAGTTGTGTTTGTGAAGAAGAACATATTCTCGAGATTTGGGACTCCACGTGCCTTGATTAGTGATGAAGGAACACATTTTTGCAATCGATTGTTGAATAACCTGTTAGCTAAATATGGAGTCCGTCATCGAGTTGCGACGGCATATCACCCTCAAAACAGGTGGACAAGCTGAGGTCTCCAATAGAGAAATAAAGCAAATATTGGAGAAAACGGTGAGTGTGAACAGGAAAGATTTGCATGCAAAGCTAGATGATGCCTTATGGGCATATAGAACAGCTTACAAAACGCCAATTGGGGCGTCACAGTACAAGTTGGTCTATGGGAAGGCGTGTCACTTGCCCGTTGAACTCGAACATAAATCTTATTGGGCCATCAAAAAGCTTAACATGAACCTTGAAGCCGCGAGTGAGAAAAGATTGTTGCAGTTGGATGAATTAGATGAGTTCAGGCTGCACTCATATGAAAATGCCAAACTTTATAAAGAGAAGACCAAGAGATGGCATGACAAGCACATTAAACCACGACAATTTGAGTCAGGCCAACAGGTATTGTTATTCAATTCTAGGCTACGGTTGTTTCCTGGAAAGTTGAAATCGAGATGGTCTGGCCCGTTTGAAGTAGTAAGAGTCACTCCTTATGGTGCGCTTGAGCTACAAGCTATACATGGTAAAAGAACATTTTTGGTGAATGGTCATAGAGTCAAGCACTATTGGGGTGGTGCCATGAATCGTGAGAAGACCAAGGTCGTGCTCGCCGATTAGTGGGGCGAGACACTGCGTTCTGCCGCGACGTTAAATCAGGAGCTTCATGGGAGGCAAACCATTGATTGTTGTACTCGTCGTGCCGCGACGTTAAATTAGGCGCTTCGTGGGAGGCAACCCTGGTAGTAGTATTTTCTTAACATGATTTTGTTTAGTGTGCACAACAATTGTGGAGAGTGCTGAGCAACAGCCTGGGGCATAGAACAAATCTGGTAAGGTGAAAACTAAGTAAATTGCACAACCAAGCTGAAAGGCCTCAGAAGACTGTCACCGCGGCGCGACCGCGGTAAAAGTGCCTCTCTGAACCGCGGCAACCGCGGCATGATCGCGGCGAAATAGCCTCTCTGAACCTCACCGCGGTCGCGGTCGACCGCGGCGCGACCGCGGTGAGATTTGTCACGCCCAGGTATGTTTAATTTTTTTTATTTTTTTTCTTTTCCTTTTTACTTTTTTTTAATTTAAGAACCACTCCCCTCCTCACCCACTACCCACACGACCCCCCTAACCCAAAACCCCAATCCTTCTTCTTCTCCCCCACCCAACTACCCACTTCCTCTTTCTCTCTTCAACTCCCTCAACCCAAAACCCCCATAAATTCCCCCTTCTTCTTCTTCCTCTTCACCCAAAACATTTTTCTTCTCCCCCACCCAACTACCCACTTCCTCTTTCTCTCTTCAACTCCCTCAACCCAAAACCCCCATAAATTCCCCCTTCTTCTTCTTCCTCTTCACCCAAAACATTTTTCTTCTCCCCCACCCAACTACCCACTTCCTCTTTCTCTCTTCAACTCCCTCAACCCAAAACCCCCATAAATTCCCCCTTCTTCTTCTTCCTCTTCACCCAAAACATTTTTCTTCTCCCCCACCCCCCCGCACCCAACAGCAATCCCTCTCTCACTCCACCATTATTAACTTCTTCAAGTAAGTTTTTCTTATTTTTGCTTTTTAATTAGTTTTTCTTTTTGGTTTATTAGACCTTGAATATTGTTGGATAATGGTTGTTCCCCACCGAGTTTTGACTTGTTATATGGTGGGTGTGGACACTTTGGGGTTAATTTGTGAAGTGTGGGGTATGCTTAATACTGGTTCTATCAAGTGTGGGGTGGGTTTTCCATGAACCATGGGTGTTGAAGAATGTCAAATTTTACTCTATTTTGGGGGCCTATGTGAGTAGTTTGTATTGCTAATTGGGGGACATTATTATTTGTGGGGGCCTAAGTGGGTCAGCATGTTGGAAGTTGAGGAGATTGTAGTAACAATAGGGCTTGTATGTATGTGTTGACTATGTGGCCCATCTAATGTTGTACATTGGCCACTTTTGGTGAGTTTGATTTGGTTGGTGACCGGCGGGTGGTGAAGTCTGAGTAATCACCCGACTGGAACATTTCTAGGACCACCCTAACGGCTGTCCCTCTTTGGTTACAAGTATCATGCCCCCCCCCTCCCCGTAAGAGTAGATACACTGCCAGCACATCAGCACCAACCTGGGATGCAACCCATTTTGGATCCCAAGAGGCAGAAGACCGGTTCAATGCTAAGGCTGCCAAGAATTGTGTCGTGGAAGTGCCAATAGACCGGGTAGCCCTGCAATCTGAAAACCCTGCCATGTATGAGGAGATCTGAAGGTGAGGGTTGGACTTCTTATTTGAGGAGTCAGAGACTGCGAACATAATGATGGTCTATGAGTTCTATGCGAACTGCCCGGAACATATGCTTCGATCACTCACGGTTCGGGGCAAAGTGGTGGATGCCTCCGTGGAGGCAATTCATCGGGTCTACAGGATATCGTGGTTCACCGGTGAAGTCGATTACTATCGGGCTTACCGATCCCCGATGGTAAATTGGAACATGCTGATTGAATCTTTCTGTCTGGGTGGGCAGCCTACTTGGGTGAAGGAAAACATAACTCTCCATTCTAATTCTTTCACCTGGGAGGCCAAGTGCTGGTTCACCGTGATTTGTAGTCGTTTCTTTCCCTCCAGCAATACGACTGATGTGAATGGGCCGCGGGCTGTGATATTGTGGTGCTTCGTCAATGGGACGGACTTTGATGTCGCCCAGGTGATTGGGGATGAAATGATGATGAGGTCCCCATTACTGACCAAAGGGTTCTACTTTCCGTCCCTGGTCACGAGGTTGTGCAGATTGGCGGATGTGCCCAAACAGCCCGGTGACGGGAAATTACCGAAGAAGGCTGCCTTCAGAGCGGCAAAGAAACATGTGGGCAAGGACGTTGCAGTGCCCATAGATATTGATGATGATGATGTGGCCCCACCCCCTGCTACACCACCACGGAGGTCCCATGCTGGGGCAAGACCCTCTTGGTCCCAGTCTGGCACCGGAAGGTCCACCTTGGAGGAGGATATGTCTCTTTTGCGCACCTCCATAGATAGCCTTCACCTCCGGTTGGATGCGATGTCCACGCGGCAGGCTAAATCGGAGAGCAGATTCATGGCGTGGTTCTGCGCCATTGGAAGGGCCTGCAATGTGGACCCAACCTCCATTTCTGACTCCGACTAAGCTCGAGGGAAGTTTCCTTACCCCCTTGTACTTTATTATCCTTTGTCATGAGGGCATGCCATATTCTTATGTGTGGGGTGGGAGACTTGTTTGTTGTTGTTGTATAGTTGTATAGGTTAATTGATTTGTGTATATACTGTTTTAGTTTTGTTTTGTTTCATCGTCTTGGCCCGAAGATGGACACCTTTCGACGGGTCTCTTGAGGGCTTAAGTCGAACACAAAAAACAAAATTGTAGGAGACTCTCCCTGATGACGGACCACTTAGACAGTCTTCTTGAGGGAAGTAGTCTAAAGAAAACACCAAAAAGATTTTTTATTTTCTTTTTAGGTAGTGTAGCAATTCCCCCTTGGTTTTTCTTTTGACCACTGTTCTTTTTCAAGGGTTTAGTTTGAACTGAGTTAGGTAGATTTCTTTGTAATAGTTAGTAGGACTCTCTTGGGCTTAAAGGGTACAGGAAAGAATGCACCCTACAGTGTACACACCTGAAAACAATCAAAACAAACCCAAGGGTGCGACGCTTAGGCTCACTTGTAGACTCTTGTATTATGCCTTATATTTGCACAATGTGCCTAACTAGAATACGCACTTGAGTGTGTTGATGAACCGATTCGGAATGGATTACGTGCCATGTGTGTGTAAGTGATTACGTTTTATTCTATGTCTGCATATGATACCTAGAACTTTCCCTGTGTGTGTACGAAGCGAAATAGAAGTATTTTTGGTCTTAGAAAGGACATAGGAACTTCTTTGTGAAGCCTACATAAATATATATATCCACCTATAATAATGTACCATAGTTAACCCCGTTGAGCTTAAAGCATGTTTCTTTGATAACCATGTAACAACCCATATCCAGGTGTTTGAATAGCTCGATTGTTTGAACCCTGTACCCCCTATGAGCACTTGAATTGTTAGAAAATATATAAAAGTCTAAGTGTGGGGTGGTGGTGTGGTCGGGGAGGGAAATCATGGAAATAGAATGAAAGGTGCAATAATATAAAAGAAGTGAAGCCACTTAAAAAAACAAAGGGACAATGAACACACTTATCCTTGATATTGAGTGGCATGAAAAAGGTAGTTGCACCTGAGAAAAGTGGGGTGATTATGAAACAAAATGTGGAAAACAAGTGGCTGAGCAAGAAAATTGTGCTTAAAGTGGAACTAAATGTATTAAAAGTGCTTAGAGAGGTTAGTCACTATACTTAAATGTATCATACCCGTCCCTTAGCCTACATTACAACCAAATAAAGACCTATTGATCTTAGACTGAATGAACTCGATTAGTAGAGTATTACACTACGGGCAAGCTTATGGCGTATCTGTGTGACATGTGAATGTTCTTTGTTGAGAGTGAGTGAATTCTTTCCATCTAAAGTTCTTGTTTCTAATTTTATCATTGTGGAACTTCTCTCAATTGTGTGAGGTGAGGGCATGTAATTTCAGGAAGAAAAGGTAAGTTTTCACCTCTGTAAAGAGCACCTTGAGAAAGCAAAAGTGTGGCATGGCATGTAGAGTCTTCCTTTGAGGTGTGGTTGTTGCACAACTTGGGGTGTTCCTGTAAAATGCTAGGTGTGGCACAAAAGGGGTTAATGCTTGAGAGGATTAGGCCTTAGGGTCTGATTTAGCTGCTCGAGGACGAGCAAAGGTTTAAGTATGGGGTGTTGATGATAGGTGAATTTAACTATAATTATGCCCCTAATGAACCATACTTTGTGTTGTTTTAATGTAAATATTGATAACAAAATGCTCTGATTAGTGTCTTTTGTGATTTGCAGGTTACATGTCACGAGGAGAGGACATTGGAGAAAATTGGAGTCAACTATGGAGATTTGAGGCCAATCACAGTGATATTCATGAATTGCACTGAACGTTAAGTGAGAAGAGAACTGAAGGCAGGCCACCCCGACCGCGATCCTGCCGCGTCCGCGGTGAATCGCTGGAACTTCAAGGATTAAAAGTGCAAACACGGGATTTTATTGCCCCAAAACCCTATATAAGTGTTAGAATTCCGCCCGAGAGGGGGAGAGGAGTTTTTGAGCAGCAAATTGAGAGACTACTTCATAGTTGGAAGAAATTGGAACAATTAGACCTTCAATTCCTCGGTTTCTTTCATCTCTTGCTTTGAGTAGTATGATTTCTATTGGGTTTTTGTCATATTTGAGCATGAGTTGCTAAACACCCATTGTTCTGGGGTTGTGATTAGCCATGAATATTGTGTTTCGACATTAATTTGACCTTGATTATAATTCGCTCAATGTATGGTTGTTTCTTCAATTATGTGTTTAATTGCTTAATTGTTTAGCCAGCAGTTTGGTTCTATATACTATCTATGCTATTTTTGGGAAAGTCGTGTATAGATTAGAGAAGAGTTGAAGAGATCGCGATCTTAACCCTCAAGGGGAGCGGATTTGTGGCTAAGGATAGGAATATACCTAGTCACCGTGCTTAATTCGATATCGTAATCTTAATGCATTCTGATAGATTAATTTCATAGGAATATAGGCGTTAATCTATTGAGAATAGGCGAGTAGTACTTCGGGAGAAGGCTATGAGAACAACTATCGATTAATTAGCAACCATGACTGAATTATATGAAAGGTAGAATTAATTAGATACAATACGATGGTGAAACAATCACAACCTTGGAATATTTATCTCTATTGAATACACATCAACATTTTCGTTACTTGATAATTAGTTAATTCCTAGAATTGTAGTCTAGCATAATTACACTATTGGATCTTATTTTTGCTTGGTTGAATAACAATTATAGTGAAGTAGTGAGTAGTTTATACAAGTCTCTGTGGGTTCGACAATCCGATTTATCATTATATTACTTGTACGACCACGTATACTTGCGTGTGCGTTTGGGAGCAACATCAATTTTTGTCAATGTGTCAAGTCGGGCATTCAAATAAGCCCAACTAACATTGACAGTTGCTTTGTCCTCAAGAGCCTCGTATTCTTTCGCCCATTGTTCAGCTTCGGCTCTTATCTCATCTCTCTCAGCCACGGCATCATCATGAGAAGCCTGCAAAGGGGAAAGGGATCTCTACAGAAATTGGACCTTAGCCGAAGATTTACGGAGGTCTTCTTGGGTCTGGGTGAGCAGTTGTACAAGTTCACCAGAGTATACCTCCTTCTTATCCAACAAAGCCTTCAGGCTCCTAATCTCTTCGGTGGAATTGGAAAGATGCTCCGCAAAGGAAGACTCCATGATGCTTTTATCCTTACCTGCCTGATATGAAGACGCCTTCTGTATGGCCAATTCCGCTGAAATAAATCTGATCCGTTGTTCCAAGGTACATTTCTCCTCCTCCATTGCCTCCATATCAAGTTGTAGACTCTCGTACTGCTCCTTCCAATTGTCAGCCTCGGTATGGAAGTCATTTGTTGATTGCTCCATTTGAACGACTCTCTTTATCAATTATGTGCCTATAAGATTGATCTGCATAAAATGATAAGTTAGATACGGTAAAAGAGAATATAATATATGCATATGAAGAAGGAGCAAGTTTTACCTTTAAGGACGAGTGCACAATCTCGTTCGTCCAAGTTAAGGAGTTATGACTTTCCATCTTAGACTTCTCAACCGGGCCTATCAAGGGTTTTAACCATACGTCAGCCTGGACCGACTTTTTGAAGAGGCTGACTCCCGCAGGAACCTCTATCGTAACTTGCTTCATCACCCCTGCTGGAAGACCCTACTTATACAGCAGAAGGCACGAAAGTGGGGGTGAGTGAAGGAGCCACGGGTGGAGTAGGCTGAGGAGCAGAAACAACAATAGGAGCAGAAACACCAACGGGAGCAATAAATGAAAGTTCCACAGGAGCAGGCGGAGGGAAAATAGCAAGAGGAGCTTCATCAGAAACTGTACCAAAACCTTGCTGGAACAGGTGATCAATGGACTCACAAACAAGAGAGGGAGTTGCATCTTCAGCAGCGGAAGGCTTTTATTCAGGTACGGGAGGATCAACAACGAGCGCAGATTCATCGCCAGATACGACCCTCCTCCTACGTGACCTATGAACTAGTGAACCCTCCTCTTGTTCCTCTTCATCCTCCAAGGTCCGGGACCCACTTGCCTTCCTTTTCAACGAGGAGGAGCCAACAGTAATTTCCTAAGCCTTAACTAAGGACAGCTTTAAAGCGAACACAGCCGAAGCAGAAATTCCATGAGCACGAAACCCTACCAAATGAAAGGGATCTGATAAAGCTCAAAAAAGGAATTAGTAAAAAGAAAAACTCTCACTTACTATGGGTTTTCACCTTCCAACCAAACCTCGAAGAAAGGTACTTCCAAGAATGTTCTTCTAAAGGAGCGATTAACAAAAGTTTTTCTACCCAATCACGAAAATCGGAGACATTCCCAACGGTTCCCATGGTTGCAGCAAAAGAAAAAGAAACAGTCACGGTACTGATAGTTTATCAAAAACAAAAAAGGGAAAGTGAGCAAAATTGTACTCACGCGCAAAGTTCCACTTCTCAGAGAAGGGGAGATTTGCTTCACCTACTAAACCTGCAGTAGGGACAACAACATACCAAACATACTACCCTTTATCTTTATCATCATCCGGAATAACTAACACTCTTTTACTCCTATCCGCGAGAGTAAAAACTCCTTGGCAGAATAGCCTCAAGGAATAGAGGTGAATAAGATGATGGAATGTAAAGGGGATGGAAGCTAAATTGGCCAAATACCTAAGGCACGCAACCACTCTTCAAACAAGAGGACCGACTTATCCCAAGCAAACATTGAAGAATCGACAAAATTCAATGATAACAGGGTCGATGGGAGGTTTGAATCCTAATGTGAAGGATTAAGTATAAACATAAGAATACCCAGTCCTATATGAGGTTATTCTTTGGATATCGTTAGGAACAACAACAGGAAAATCAAACTTCCAACAACAGTCTCTACATACGAGTGACACTAAACCCTCTGTTATTTGGGTAAGATAAAGGTCAGCACTATCCATGCGATGATATGTAAGAAAGCTTCTCACTCATGGCCTCACTATCCTTGGCAAAAGAATACTCGGCAGGAATGATCTCATCGACTCTCGGCTCACGCAGTGGTTCATTGTGTTCCCTACTCTTTGATGAAGATCTAGAAGCCTTAGCCCTTGAAGACGACAAAGAAACAATCGACCTAGAAGATGGCAGAGGAGTAGTATGGGAAGAAAACCCCTTGGAAGGTGTAGAACTTAAGCTCATAAGTCTACCGTCCCTCCTACTCCGTGTTGGAGCAGAAGAATGAGTCAATTCATCTACAATAATGACCTTTTTGGATTGTTGGTTTGAAGAAGACATGTTTACGAGGATGAAGAATTTAAAAATAAAGAAAGAAGGTTAGAAGTTTTTCGTGAAAGTAAAGAAAGGAAATGGGGTATTTATACTCAGAGGCGACCGTCAAAAAATGGAAAAAAATAGTGATGTGAAAGTCATAATTGAAGTTGTCACTTCGTGACTGATGCAGCCGCAAAAAGCCATAAAAGGCGCTGAATAATTGAAGAACAAATTCGGGAATGCCACGTGGCACGTGCATTAAATGGAAGTGATAAGAAACGCATACATTTAGAGACGGATTCAATGGTACGAGTGAAGCGGCAACAAAATATTCCCGCCATAAACGAGTATCCACTAACCAAATATTTAATTGATAAATAAAAGGTAAGTGGGGGACTATCTGTATTGGTAAAAATAGGCTTCACACGTATACTAATTATGATGACAAAGCAATCCATGTGGAGCAATGAAAACATGACAACTGGACGAGACTTTATGAAGAGGTACGAGATAAAGAGGAATAGAGCGACATACCCACGAGGTAATCAGATACGGGAATCTCAATCTAATTGAGGAGATGAAGAGGCACGGTCAGAATGAATCAAGGCAGAATAAAGGTCATATTTGAAGATCTTCAATCAATGAGCCAAACGTTACATAATCTTCACGCAACAGTTACGATTAATCATTGTAATGTTACACTAATGCCATTATTAGTCATTAATGCTCAATCACTGAAAAGAGTAGACGTTATATTAAGGAATTTCATATTAAATGGAGTAAAATATAACTTGTAAAGACACGTTCGAACCCTATTGAAATACACTTACTTTTACGTGTCTTTGTTGCTTTCTATTTGCAAGTCTTATAAAAACTATTAGCATATTTTCTTAGTTATCAGGAACCCGAGTACTTCTTAAAATAGCTTTTGCAGAGAATCTAATTCTTTGGTTAAACAGTATTCCCTCCTAAACGAGCACCATCATTGCATCTGTAACTTCCATGAGATGTGTTGTGTGTTATTGTATCGTTGTGAGGTCCAATAAAATTGGAGGTTGTGGGTGTGGAGGTGACAGTGGTTGCAGTGGTATTGGTTGGTAGTATTAGGGGTGGTGTTGGTATACCAGTGTTGATGGTACTTGAGGAAGAGTGTGGGGATGAGCATGGTGGTAATGAGTTGGTGGAAAGTTGTAGTGGTTGATACGAATTGTTTTATTGTAGCGTCTCTACCTGTGGTGATGGTGATGGTGGTGGTTATTTCCGGGATAATATTGCTGATGCATTGTGGGAAGTTAAGTTAGAGAAGTGGTTGAGTGAGTTGGAGTTGTGTGGTGGGGATATATTAGGGTTAGTATTAGTAGTAATATTTAAAAAGGTACTGTTTGAGTAGAGATTATGTCGAGGTTTGCATTGCTTGAAATCATACAATGAGTACCAGATACAGTCCGTTGTGGTTTAAGTACCAATATGCATGCAGTGTAGGTTGCGTGATTCATTGCATTACTGACAGTGTCATGATAATTTGGGGGTGAAGAGTTGACGGTCATGTGTGTTTGAGTGGCTGTGGGGGTGGTAGTATGTGGTGTGGTATGAGAAGAAAGGATGTGGAGATTTGTTAGTATGTGAGGTTGATGCATAGTGGATAGGTTTCTTTGTTGAGAAGGTGATAACGTGTCTGGTATTGCTGGATTGTCTTCATCGAAGTAGTCCAGGTTTTCAGGGTAGTTAGTAGTTATAGGGGTTGGATGATTATGGTGAAGGTTAATGATGAGGTCCTAGATTGTTCTTTAGTTACAAATATTTTTGGGCTTTACGAATTAGGGGATGTAATGGTGGGTAGTATTTGTATTTTTGTAAAAAATAAAGGTGAAATAAGGTGATGCGGTGTAAGTAGGAAGCATCGTTGGTGGATTGTGATTCATTGTAAGTGGCGATGAAAGGGATCTTTGTTGAGTATTTGTAGGAATAGCATGCAGCGCAGTGGTAGTGGGGCTGGTAGTATTTAGTAGTGAATCATTATCAGGGAAGACAAACCTATTTTTTAGGGTGAGATGATTTTGTGAGGATTCTTTCAGGTGCGTCCCATGTGTGTGAATAGTGGCAGGTGATTGCTGCGTAGGAGTGGTTTGTGCATTTGTCGTATGGTCTTGGTGAGTAGTTTTATAATCCTTTGGGTAGGACACTATTTTCCAAGGGCTTTGGGTTATCGTATTAATAGTATTGTTTTCCACTGCTATGGTGTGGTGAGTTGATGTGGACGGAGTATTATTTTTTGGACAGTAGTGCAAATTATGCCCTAGACAGCCACACTTGGTACATACATTGGAGGAGTCTTCGTAATGAATAGGTTGTGTATGTGTTGCTAATAGTACTTCTATTGATAGTGGTTTACCTGGAGGAGCTAGAATACAAAGCCTTGCATACCTTCCTCTTGACGTATGAACGGTGTATGTATTCATTTTCAGTAGTGTGCCTATAAAGTCTGTTTTTCATAATATGTGAAGGTCATAGTATTTAGTAGGTAGTTCCTGGAGGCACCGTGGAGTAATTCATGTGGTCTATAGCGGGGTTGAATTTCGGCAGATAGTGAGGTATTGAGATCCAATAAACCAAGGTACTTTATGGAGGGCTTTGGTATAATTATCAGTGTAATGAAATTTGATAAGGTAATAATCAAATGCTAGATCGATAAATTGTAACGCTTCACTTGGTTGCCATTAGGATTTTTATTTAGTCTTGAGGTTAGTGTAAGAGATTTGTTTCCAAGTAACTTAATAATTGTTGATCGGTGTCAATGCTTGTATAATCTTGGTTTGTCATCTGAAGAGATAGGAATAAAATGAGGGTGGTTCGATGGGTTAGTTTTTTCATCATTTAAAGATAACTTCTTTAAGAAATCAGTTTAAAGTTCATTGGGTATGACGGAAGGTGGGGGGATAGTGTATCACAAACTTACCTTGTGACGTGATGAAGGTTGTGTATGTGTAGGTTCATCTTTTGGCTTATTTGTGCTACGATTCAGTTGAACTTGTTCCTGATCAAATCCATCTCCTATGTAGTATGGAATGTGGTGTTGGATTGGCTAGTTATGACGGTTGTGTATGGATAGTCCAAGAGTTCTTAGAGCTTCCCCAAAGTTTGTTTGAAGCTACACATTTTATTGGACTTGATTAATTGCTCTTTATCGTTCAAATTGAATCATCTCATTTTTATAATTTTTTAATTGCCCAGAAATCAATTAATCATTTTTTTCTTGTTCTATCTTGGAGTACTCACACTAAAATTGCTCAATTTGTTTTAAATAGATTTTTTTATTAACCAATGAAAGAACTACAAGAGCGAGAGAAGAAAAATGTTGGAACCCTGTATCACAGGTCCAACTACAAACAACACCTATTCCAATTACTATTCCTGGATACTAGTTCTAGCCATGATAGAAATTCAGCTTTCCGACTGTAATTTAATCTTGGTCGTCAAGCTTCCCCTCTTGTATGATATCTCTAACAATGCCTTCTACACTTGTACTATTACCTTGAAAATTCTCAAGTTCCTCTCTGGTCATGTTTAATCCTACTGTCAAATTGAAAGTAGTACAGTCGATTGAATCCAATAAGGTTGAGGTCGATCCCATGAGGAATATGGAGATTGCGTTCGCGGTGCTCTAGGCCACTGGACTTCACGTTCGCAAAGTGAGAGTCAAGTTGGTGATGGGTCAGTCGATGGCCTTCACATTCGCATTGAGGCCATCGCGTTCGCGATGGGCAGACCTGCTAAGCCTTCGCGTTTGTGTGGCCTGTACCGCGTTCGCGAAAGGCATTTTTCATGGCTGGGCATTTTTGGCCTTCGCGATCGCGTATAAGGATTCCTGGGTAGAAACATTTTAAAAACGGGACTTAGACCCATTTTTCTCATTTCACACTTGTGTGGTCCGAATTTGGAGATTCTTGGCGAGAGGTTTCCACCTAGCTATTGAAGGTAAGTAATTCCTATCCAATGTAAGTTTAATACATAGATTGTGGATAGATTTGATCATGTAAAATTGTGAAAATTATGAGTTTAGTAGAAAAACTGAGGTTTTGATAAATATGAGATTTAACCACGAAAATGATTATGGAATTTAGCAAAATTTATATATTTGAATTCGTGAAGTTATGGGTGATATTTATCTTCAAATATTTCTGGAATCCGGTCACTTGGGCCCTTTGGGTGAATTATTGGAATCTTCTAACTTGAGTTGGGTAATTACTTTAATAGTTAAATTATGAATTTGTGAGTGTATATTTATTAATTTACATAATATTTGGCTAGTTTCGGGTTGTTCGGCACCCAGTTGAGGATTTAGAGCGGATTTGTGGATTGAAATTGAGCTTGAAAACGAGGTAAGTCTTTTGTCTAACCTTGTAAGAGGGAACTCATCCCCTTAGGTGTATCATGTTGTGTACTACTTGTGTGAGGAGCTACGTACGCACTAGGTGACGAGAGTCCGTCCGTAGCTATGTTCCATGAAATATTCGGGAAGTCTTAGATCAACATCATGCTTTAATTGTATTGTTATGTTTGTTATGCATACTAATTGTCTTAAATGTAGATGACTAGGGATTTTAAAGTTGCAAATTTCCATTTTAGATTTCTTATTTTTGGGAAGAATTGAGGAATACATAACAACTCTGAGAAATTCATGTCCACTCGCGTCGCATGTACTTCCGCGAGCAAGGTAAACTTCTCTAATCTCATGGGAGCGGGCCTTTCGCCTCAGCAGTATAGTAGATGCATCTACGGTTCATGTCGTTTAACCCACGGTAGTGCGCATAGTATTTTAGATCAGGCCGTACGACCTCAGCAAAAATCGCGTGTGATATTACTCTGAACCCGATTACACTTGATACTATTTTATGGATTGAGAGGTTATAATTTATTTAATGACCAAAATTGATTTGGAACTAGTTAGTGTTAGATGAAGATTTTGGAATTTACTATCAGTTAAAGGATCATGTATTCACTCCATGTTATTGTGTTGTTTTTATTATTCACATATTTCACGCCTATTTAGAATTTCAATATTTTATTATATGCCTATAGTAAGTATCAATGTCGGTCCCTCGTCACTACTTCTTCAAGGTTAGACGAGATATTTACTAGGTACACGTTGTTTATGTACTCATGCTATACTTTTGTACTAATTGTGCAGTATTTGAGGTAGGTGCATCTGGCAGTCATCCCGGCACGCACCACCGTTACCCCGAGGCTTAGTGGTGAGCTGCTCTCTGAGACCGTTCTGCAACACCCGCAGTCTCTCTTTTGAATTTACATTATGTATACCCTATTTCAGATAGTAGCTTAGTGTTTTGTATATTCTACTAGTTGATATATACTTGGACAACAGGTCTTGGAAGCATGCTAGTAGACACTTTATGGCTTTTGAGTATTTATTTCGGCAATTGCTCGTTCATTAGTTTTTGCTTTACTTTATTAAAATTTTCACTTCTCATTCACTTAATAAAATAAAAATCGACTACTTCGGTATTTTTAAAAAGAATAGATAAATGACTAATTCACCGTGGCTTGCCTAGCGGCGACGTTGGACGCCATCACGGCCTATAGAAGAAATTGAGTCGTGACACTTAATCTACCCAATTCCTTGCTAATTTCTTTATACCCAAGTTAGAACTAAATGTGATAATAGTTAATCTAGTATTTGCAATCACTAAATCATACAAGAAAATATGGAGCAATTAGATAATACAATATTTAATTAAAGACGAATCTATATCAATAACTCGTAGTTATAACACCACTCCAGATTCACAATCCTAGCTAATGAGTTTAGCTAGATATGACAATAGAATAAATTATCAAATTATCCTTTAATCCAGTCATTGATACTAATAGAGAAGAAGATGAAGATTGAGAAACTGTGATGTCACTTGTTAACCCTTTTGAGAACTCACAGCCTCTCGTACAATATTTTTCTCGGTCAAAAGTTCTAAAAAGGACCTAAAAAGTACTATATACTCTTCTGAACAACTTGACAAAATTATCCTCATCGGATTCTGCGTGGCTAAGTAACGTGGCCCATGCAGGATGCGTGACCCTGTACTCTATTTCTTCAGCTCTCAGTGCACGGCCAAGTTGTGTGGCCCGCAGAGAATGCTTTGCCACTTCCAGAACTTAAACTTTCAGCCTTCAAGTTCTCCAACTGCGAGGGTGGCTTGCGTGGCACATGAAGGATGGATTCTTGCTTCTTTTGTTTTCTTCTTCAGTTTTGACCTAAATGTGACGTTTTACTTGTAGTTATTTGATGATTTTCAATCTCTTAATGCTCACCCAACTCCACAACCTACAATTATATCATTTAAAATATAATTAGTCTATTAATCACATCAACTGGGGCATAACTCTATTAAAAGGCAAAAGAGAAATTGGGAAAAATACCAACTGATCACTCTCTTTTTATACATGGTTTTTATGGCTAGAAATAAGCCATTCTATAGATGTGAAACTGGCAGACTTCCATTCGCAATTGTTTATCATCCCTTTCAACTCTTCCTGCCACCTGAAAGCTTGTATACTTGTTCCTTGCTAGCTGGGCAGTTTGTTCTAATTATTATAATCAAATTGACACTTAAAGAAGAAGTGAGACACTGTATCATTTTGAGTCAAGCACAGGAGAACTTGATATCAACATTCATTCCCCACTTTACAAATCTTTCTTTTGTAGCCAATTTTCCCAAAGCAAGAAATTTAATAATAAAGATATGTATGAATTCCATGATTGTTACACACTAATTTCCTCCAAGGAACTTTTGAGAATGCATCATGTAACTTTTGGTAGAATGCTTTGATAGAGAAGTTCTTCGGTGCTTCGAATCTTGTGCATTCATATCCAGCCTCCTCAACATATTTCTTATCTTGCATATGTATCCCACACTAACCTTGCTTCACATAGTAATTGTATACCCATTGTATCCAAAGTGTGTCTTTCTTTTTGCTTAGAATCCACAATAATTTTGCAATGGCGGCCTAATTTCATATTTAGATATCTATTAAATTATCCACTAGCTAACTTAGGATAACATAGTTTGTTCCAAGGTACCTAAACGACAATTCATCTTCAATAAATCCAAGCATGTGGAAAATCTGTTGTTGTACCACTTCCTTAACCCCCATCAAAATAAACTGAGCCTTTTGACACATTTGCAATCAGCCCTGATGCATCTGAGAATTTCTCGAAATAGTCATAAAGTTGAGTGATATAAGTTATGTTACCCCTACAGAAAAAAAGTAAGTCGTCAGCAAAACCAAGTTGAATGAGTGTTAGTTTGGCACGCTTTGGATGATACTTAAAACCATTAGCAGTTTCCAATATCTTCAACATCCTACTAAAATACTCCATGACAAGCACAAAAAGGAAAGGAGAGAGAGGGTCCCCTTGTATCATTCCTTTATTAGCTTCAAACGGTATGATAGGCTTTCCAATGATGCACTGTCTTAACACATGCCAGAATCAACAACAACAACTACCCAATAAAATCCCACAGAGTGGGCTCTGGGGAGGGTAATGCATACGGAGACCTTCCCCCCACCCTGATAGGGCAGAGAGGTTATTTTCAATAGACCCTCGGCACAGGGAGACGGGAATACAAACAAGAAAAAACAATTCATTAGTAAATTCAGCATAAATCGTAGAAATAGTAACATAATCATAAAAACCATAAGGTAAATGACATGCAATAACATTAGCCAGAATCTAAGGCCCGGGGCTAAGATAAATAGCAAGGATAGTGTGCGCTCAACATAAACCGCAAGCCATCTAAGATCAACCATATCCAACCCCTCCCCACCCCGGGAATGTAGTAGGAAAAGCTCTATTACCCCCTAACCTACAAGCCTGATCCTTGACCTCCAAACCATCCTATCAAGGGCAATGTCCTCAGAAATCTGCAGCCTTGCCATGTCCTGCGTAATCACCTCTCCCCAATACTTCTTTGGCCGCCCTCTACCTCTTCTCAAACCCACCGTCGTCAACCGCTCACACCTCCTCACCGCGGCATCAAGGCTTCTCCTACGCACGTGCTCGAACCATCCACTTTATGAATTTCTCAGGGAACCATATATGAATTAGAACTTGCTCAAGGAAAGGCGATTTTATTGAGCCATATGCCTTCTACATATCAATCTTCAACATACACCTCAAGGAAATTGCTTGACTTTTGTTTCTACTTGAAAGGGAAATAAGTCATATGTTGTTGGGAAAAATAGAAGAAGCTTTCACTTGACTCTATACAATAAGGTATGTTCACCACAAGAAATTCTGTCAAAATGACCGGCAAAATCGACTAATATTAGTAGATAATTAACAAAAATCGACCAAAAAGTGACCTATTCGTAGAGGTCAAAAATTGTTAGGTCAGTAGAGCCGACCAATTGACCTTGGTCAATCAATTAATTCACACCCAACCCAAAAGAAAAAGTAGTATATACCGTGGCAAGATACTATTTTACCAGTAGACCATTAATGCTTTTGGTTTACTACTTTTATTTTTAATTTTATTTATACTCTTAATTGCACTTTTGCGCAAAAAAACTAACATATTTCAGCCAGTTTTGTTAAAAAATAAAAATAAAAATATTGTTTGAAATTGGTCGATTTTTTTAAATGACCGACCGATTTCGATCGATTTTATGAATATCAAGTTTAATTTATACTGAATAAAAGACCGCCTAAAGTTTGTGTTTTCTTGAAAAATAAACTTCTGTCACGACCCGAATTAATCCTCCGAACGGTCTCGTGACGGCATCTAGTCTCTACGACTATGTAAGCCTAAATTTGCGGAAAATAAGACAGAATAATAACAGAAACAGTAAAGAAGTAGTAATACTATAAAATTTAGCCGCTCGGCATCCACAACTTTTACTTTCCCAAAACCCGAAATGTCACAAATCACAAGCTCCGTACTACAATACTTTATATAAAGGAATGAGAAAAATGTATATATGTATCTATATCTCCTATGTCTATACTAGAGTAGGAAGGGGACTCGTGAGATTCTGCGGACGCGGCAGAATTACCTCGCGGTCTCCTGAGCAGCTGCAAAGATCCGCCTAGCCACGGTACTGTGTGCTGGTACCTGGATCTGCAGATGGGGAAAACATGCGCAGGAAAGGGCGTGAGTACTCCACATTCGGTACTCAGTAAGTGCCAAGCCTAACCCCAGTCTAGTGACGAGGCCAGGTTGAGGCTCTACTAAGTTTTAAAATAAGTCAGTTATAAGTTTAAGCAGTGAAATATAAATAAGAAATAATAAACAGAATTAACAGAAACGGAAAGGAAGAATGAAGGAAAGATAGCTCTCGGCTCAGCACAGCATATATCTCAACAGTAAATATGCAATGCTGTACAGGGGGAAAGCTCCCGGATCTCAGTCCAAAGTCCCAATTTAAACATGTTATGTAGTATAGGGGAAAGCTCCCGGATCTCGGTCTGTAGTCCCAATTTAAGTATGCAATGCAGAAGTCTAACGGATACGATTTAGTTAAACATTTCAAGAAAATAACAGGCAAGAATAAGGTAAAACTACCTAAGCATGGTGCAATTAGTAGCAAATAATAAGAATTCAAGTAAGGACAGGTAGGCATGCTTATTCTTACGCTAACTACTCAATTATAACATGAAGCGGTAATATAGGAATGAAAATGGGTTATGTCATGGAAGGAAAAGTGGAATTTTAGCAGCAATGACGCGTGTACGCACTCGTCACCTCACTTACACGGCGTCCACATAACGAAATCAGTATAAAAATGCCTAAGGGGAAGTCCCCAACACAGAGTTAGGCAAGCCACTTACCTTGACTGCGGTAATCAACTCAACACCACGCTCTTGCCACGAGTATCCGACTCCGGGTGTCCCAAATCTATTCAATTCGATTGCATAATATAAATATCACTTCAAGGATACAAAATAGCTAATTATTTCTAAGCTAATACACAAAAATAGGAAATTCACCCAAAAAGTCCCTAGGGCCCATATCTCAAAATCGGGTAAAAATTATATTTTCCAGACACTCATTCACTCACGAGTCTAACCATATAAGAATATCTCAAATCGGAGGTCAAATACCCAACCAAAACTCAATAATTTGGTCTATGAAGTTCATCCCATTTTCTACCCACAATTTTCGAAATTAAAGGTTGGATTTAAGATTGGAAACATGGAAATTGATCTAAGATGGATGGAAATCACTTACCCAAGTTACCCAGGTGTAAAATTCTTCAAAAATCACCCTTCTCGAGCTCTCAAGTTCAAAAATGGTGAAAATAGGCTTTAACCCTCGATTTTGGGTCTTACAGAATCTGCCCAGGTATTTGTTCTATGCGTTCGCGGAAGGTCAATCGCGAACGCGAAGAGTAAGGAACACGCGCCCAGAAATGGCCTATGCAAACGCGGATGAGGGCTTGCGATCGCGAGCCTCAGGCTTCTAACACACTGCGAACGCGGTCCAAGACCTGCGAACGAGAAGAGTACGACCCAACCCCTTGGACCCCAGCTCAAGGCTATGCGGACACGATCAGGTCCCAGCGTTCGCGATGCAGCGTCTATCAATGCCTACTCAAACGCACTCTGCCATCCACGAATGCGAAGCACTAAAAACCCCCGAAGCCCATTATGCTTATGCATTCGCGACTACCCCCACGCGAACGCATAAGAGGAAACCAGAACAACAAAATCGGATGCATTCTTAAGTCCAAATCTAACCCGTTGAGCATCTGAAATACACCCGAGGCCCACGGAACCTCAATGAACCCTAATACTTCATTCAAACTTGGTCGATCCTTAAAAACACACTCATAATATCAAAATTGTCAAATATGCATAGATTCGAGCCTAAGAACTTATGAAATTTCTAAAATCCACATTCGATGCCGAATCACGTCAAAACTCATCTGAATGACCTCAAAATTTTCACACATGTCATAAATGACATTACGGATCTGCTATCGCTTTCGGAATTCCATTCCGAGTCCGATATCAAAATTTCTCCTATCGGCCGAAATCGCCGAAATTCTAACTTTCGCCAATTCAAGCCTAAATCTACAACCGACCTTGAAAACACATTCCGAACACGCTCCTAACCCCAAAATCACCCAACGGAGATAATGGAGTTGACGGAATTCCATTTCGGATATGTCTTTACATAGTTCTAGCTACGGCCTGATTTCAAAAGCTAAAACTCACATCTAAGGACTATGTGTCCAAAATCACTCTGAATTTCACCACTCAACGCTCCGACGAGTTCCAATAACATAAATAGACATGGGAGAAGCAGTTATTAGGGGATCGGGGAGCTAATTCTCAAAACGACCGACCGGGTCGTTACATTCTCCCCCTCTTAAGAAAATCGTTTGTCCTCGAACGAGTATAGAAACATACCTGAAGTTGTGAAAAGATGAGGATACTGACTCCGCATATCCTGCTCGGTCTCCCAAGTTGCCTCCTCGACTGGATGACCCCTCCACTGGACCTTGACTGAGGCAATATTCTTTGATCTGAGCTTTCTGACCTGCCCTTCCAATATAGCCACAGGCTCCTCAACATATGATAGATCCTTGTCCAACTGGACTGAGCTAAAATTCAAAACATAAGTCGGATCCCCGTGATACTTCCGGAGCATGGAAACGTGGAATACCGGATGAACTCCTGCTAGGTTAGGAGGCAAGGCGAACTCATAGGATACTTCCCCGACCCGTTGCAGTACCTCAAAAGGGCCAATGAACCTCGGACTCAGCTTACCCTTCTTCCCGAATCTCATGACGCCCTTCATAGGCGATACCCAAAGCAAAACCCGATCACCAGCTATAATTGCCAAGTCACGAACCTTCCGGTCCGCATAACTCTTATGCCTGGACTGAGCTGTGCGAAGTCTCTCCTTAATCACCTTCACATTGTCTAGGGCATCCTGAACTAAGTAACAATCGGGCCTCGCCCGGCTCAAACCATCCCACTAGATACCTGCACCGCCTACCATACAAAGCCTCATACCGTGCCATCTGAATGCTGGACTGGTAGCTGTTATTATAAGCAAACTCCGCAAGAGGCAAGTATCGATCCCATGGCCCTCCAAAATCCATCACACAGGCACGGAGCATATCCTCGAGAATCTGAATCGTGCGCTCGGACTGCCTGTCTGTCTGGGGGTGAAAGGTTGTACTCAACTCCACTCTGGTGCCTAAATCCTATTGAACGACTCTCTAGAACCGTGAGGTGAACTGTGTACCTCTGTCTGAAATGATAGATTCTGGGATACCGTGGAGGCGAACAATCTCTCTGATATAAATCTCAGCCAAACTCTCAGATGAATATGTAGTCAACACTGGAATGAAATGGGCTGATGCCGGTCCACAATCACCCAAATAGCATCATGCTTACTCAAAGTCCGAGGAAGTCCGACCACAAAGTCCATGGTGATCCGCTCCAACTTCCACTCTGGAAGCTCAATCTGCTGAACTAACCCTCCCGGTCTCTGATTCTCACATTTGACTTGCTGACAGTTGAGACACTTGGCTACAAACTCCATTATATCCTTCTTCATCCTTAGCCACCAATAGTGTTGTCTCAGATCCTGGTACATCTTCGCGGTACCCGGATGGATGGAATACCGCGAACTATGGGCCTCTTCAAGAACAACTCCCGAAGCCCATCTACATTGGGCACACAAATACGGCCCTGCATCCTCATCACACCATCATCCCCTATGGTCATATCCCTGGCATCACCCCGCCGAACTCTATCCTGAAGAGCTAGAAGGTTGGGATCATCATACTAGCGCTCCCAAATGCGGTCATAAAGAGACGATGAGCAACCACACAAGAAAACACCCGGCAAGGCTCTGAAAGGTCCAACCTCACGAACTGACTGGCTAAGGATTGAACGTCCTAGGCTAAGGGCCTCTCAGCTGCACGAAGATATGCCAAACTACCCAAACTCTCTTCCCGGTGACTCAAGGCGTTGGCCACCACATTGACCTTCCCCGGGTGGTATAGTATAGTGATGTCATAATCCTTGAGTAACTCCAACCACCTACGCTGGCGCAAATTAAGATCCTTCTGCCTGAATATGTGCTACAAACTCCGGTGATCCGTGAATATCTCACAGAGAACACCATATAAATAATGACGCCATATATTCATGGCGTGAACAATCGCTGCCAACTCGAGATCATGAACAGGGTAGTTTTTTCTCATGCATCTTCAACTGTCTGGACGCGTAGGCAATCACCCTACTGTCCTGCATCAACACCTCTCCCAGTCCAATCCTCGAAGCATCACAATAGACTGTATAGGACCCTGAACCTGTGGGTAATACTAACACTGGAGTTGTAGTCAGGGTTGTCTTGAGCTTCTGAAAGCTCTCCTTGCACTCCTCAGTCCATATAAAAGGTGCACCCTTCTGGGTCAGTCTGGTCATAAGTGTTGAAATGGATGAAATTCTCTCCACAAAACGGCGATAATACCCAGCCAAACTGAGGAAACTGCGGATCTCAGTAGCTGAAGTCGGTCTAGGACAACTCTGCACCGCCTCTACCTTCTTCGGGTCTACCTTGATCCCATCCGAAGATACCACATGGCTTAAGAATGCCACAGAATCAAGACAAAATTCACACTTAGAAAAATTGGCATACAGCTTCTTCTCCCTCAATGTCTGAAGCACGGTCCTCAAGTGCTGCTCATGGTCCTCCTAGGACTGAGAATATACTAGAATGTCATCAATGAACACAATGACGAAGGTATTAAGATAAGGCCGAAATACGTTGTTTATCAGGTGCATGAAGGCTGCTGGCGCATTGGTCAGCCCAAATGACATAACAAGAAACTCATAGTGGCCATATCTAGTTCTGAAGGCAGTCTTCGGGATATCCGGCTCCCGAATCTTTAACTAATGATAACCCGAACGTAGATCAGAACGCTCTAGCACCCAGTAACTGGTCAAATAGATCATCAATGCGAGGCAATGGGTATCTGTTCTTCATTGTCACCTTATTCAGCTGCCGGTAGCCAATACACATATGCATCAACCATCATTTTTCTTCACAAACAATACTGGAGCACCCCAAGGCAATACACTAGGCTTGATGAATCCCTTTTCAAGCAACTCTTGTAACTGCTCCTTCAACTCCTTCAACTCAGGAGAAGCCATGCGATAAGGAGGAATGGAAAAGGGTTGAGTTCCCGGCAACAAGTCAATGTTGAAATCAATTTCTCTGTCGGGCGGCACACTCGGAAGGTCAGCTGGAAATACGTCAGGATAGTCCCGTACAACTAGGACGGACTCAACTGTAGGAGTCTCAGCACTAACATCTCTCACATAAGCCAAGTACGCATCACACCCCTTTTCAACCATTTGCTGAGCCTGAAGGAAGGAAATGACCCTTCATGGAGTGTACTCTAAGGAACCTCTCCACTCTAATCTCGGCAATCCTGGCATAGCCAGCGTCACGGTTTTGGCGTGACAATCAAGAATAGCATAATGGGGCGACAACCAGTCCATGCCCAAAATAACATCGAAATCTACCATACTGAGTAATAATAAATCAGCCCTGGTCTCAAAACCACTGATAACAATCAAACACGACCAATATACACGGTCCACAACAAGAGAATCTCCCACAGGAGTAGAAACATAAACGGGGAAACTCAAAGAATCCCGAGATATCCCTTGATGTGAAGCAAAATAAGAAGACACATATGAATATGTAGAGCCTGGGTCAAATAATACTGATGCATCCCTATGGCAAACGGGGACAATACTTGTAATGATTGAATCTGAAGCAATGGCCTCAGATCGGGTTGGAAGAGCATAGTACATGGCCTGGCCTCCCCCTCTAGGGCGACCTCGACCTCCCCGACCTCTACCTCGAGCTGCCTGAGATGGTGGGGTAGCAGCTGAGGCTGGAAGAATAGCTGGGGTACCTGGTGGAAGACATGGAACCTTATAAGTCCGAGGTGGTGCACCCCTCCTAGCGCTGGGGCAATCTATGATCACATGACGAGGGTCACCACACCCAAAACAACCCCTCGGAGGAAATGACGGCTAATGCTAACTTTGAACTTGCCTGCTGGACTGGCCGGTGGTAGCACCTCGAGCATGAGGCACACTAGATACTGGTGGTGCATAATAAGGCTCCTGAGGTCTAGGAGGAGCTGGAATACCACTGGCTGCTGGAAGAGCTGAATAAACGGGGAGACTCATAAAACCCCTACCATAGCGTGCTGCTGGTGCACGGGCTCCTGAAAAATGACCAGTCTCTCAAGACCTCTTGGCCTCTCTCTCCTCCCTGTCCCAGGCTAACATACTCTCAATCCTCCGGGCAATGCTCACGGCCTGCTGGTAAGTGACATCTGTCTCCAGCTCTCTAGCCATGTTTGTCCCAATACTGGGGTGGAGTCCCTCAATAAAGCGTCGAACCCTCTCTCTGACAGTGACAACCAAAGCTGGTGCATGGCGAGCCAAATCGTTGTAACGGACTGCATACTATGACACAGTCATGGTACCCTGGCGTAGCTGCTCAAACTCTGCACGCCAAGCATCCATGAGTCTCTGAGGGACAAACTCAATTAAGAACATCTCTGAGAACTGAGCCCAAGTAAGTGAAGTTGACTCGTCCGGACTACTAAGCTCAAAAGCACGCCACCATTGATAAGTTGCTCCCCTCAGCTGGAAAGCAGTGAAAGAAACACCACTCGTCTCCACAATACCCATAGTGCGGAGAATGCGATGACACTCTTCAAGAAAACCCAGGGCGTCTTTCGAAGCTAGTCCGCTGAACTCAGGTGGGTGGTACTTCTTGTACCTCTCAAGTCGGAGTTGCTCTGCCTCAGGAACAGGTGCCCTAGCCTCAGGCTGAGCTGGAGCTGTTGGGGGCATAGGAATATACTCTGGAACCTGCCCAATATGAACCCTTTGCTCAGGAGTGCAGACTGCGGGAGTCTGTGTCCCTCCCCCGGCCTGGGATGTAGCTGGAGCTATCAGAAGTAGTCCCGCCTGAGACAGAGTACTGAAGGCACTCAAGAACTGAGTCAATGTCTCCTGGAGGGCTGGAGTAATAGTTGGGACCTCCTGTGTCCCTCCAACTGTGGCTGCTGGGGGATCCTCTGCCTCTGCTCTAGCCGATGCTCGGGCCGCACCGCGTGCTCGTCCTCTCCCCCGGCCCCCGAATCTAATGGCTCTGGCTGGGGGCTCGGGTTCCTGGTCATCAATACGTCTGGTACGAGTACGAACCATCTGTAAGCAAGAATAGAATAGAGTTTATAAATTTTGATGACAGTAACTATCACGATAAGGAATTCTAAAGAATATGATTGTTCTTAACAATTACATAGCCTCTCGAAGATAGATACGGACGTCTCCGCACCGATCCGCGAGACTCTAATAATTCGTCTTGTGACTTGTGATTCCTATGAACCTAGACGCTCTAATACCAACTTGTCACGACCCGAATTAACCCTCCGAACGGTCTCGTGACGGAACCTAATCTCTACGACTATGTAAGCCTAAATTTGCGGAAAATAAGACAGAATAATAACAGAAACAATAAAGAAGTAGTAATATTATAAAATTTAGCCGCTCAGCATCCACAACTTTAACTTTCCCAAAATCCAGAATGTCATAAGTCACAAGCTCCGTACTACAATAGCTCTATACAAAGGAATGAGGAAAATGTATATATGTATCTATATCTCTTATGTCTATACTAGAGTAGGAAGGGGACTCGTGAGACTCTGCGGACGCGGCAGAATTACCTCGCGGTCTCCTGAGCAGCTGCTAAGATGCGCTAGCCACGGTACTGTGTGCTGGTACCTGGATCTGCACATGAGGAAAACATGTGCAGGAAAGGGCGTGAGTACTCCACATTCGGTACTTACCAAGCCTAACCCTAATCAAGTAGTGACGAGGTCAGGTTGAGGCTCTACTGAGTTTTAAAATAATTTAGTTATAAGTTTAAGTAGTGAAATATAAATAAGCAACAATAAACAGAATTAACGGAAACGGAAAGGAATAATGAAGGAAATATAGCTCTCGGCTCAGCACAACATATATCTCAACAACAAATATGCAATGCAGTACAGGGGAAACGCTTCCGGATCTCAGTCTGTAGTCCCAATTTAAACATGCTATGCAGTACAGGGGGAAAGCTCACGGATCTCGGTCTGTAGTCCCAAATTAAATATGCAATGCAGTACAGGGGAAAGTCTCCCAGATCTCGGTCCGTACTCCCAATTTAAATATGCAATGCAGAAGTCTATCGGATACGGTTTAATTAAACAGTTAAATAAACCAAAAGGCAAGAATAAGGTAAAACTGCCTAAGCATGGTGCAATTAGCAGCAATTAAGAGGAATTCATGTAAGGACAGGTAGGCATGCTTATTCTTATGCTAACTACTCAATTATAACATGAAGCAGTAATATAGGAATGAAAATGGGTTATGTCATGGAAGGAAAAGTGGAATTTTAGCAGCAATAACCCGTGTACGCACTCGTCATCTCACGTACACGGCGTCCACATAACGAAATCAGTATAAAAATACCTAAGGGGAAGTCCCCAACACAGAGTTAGGCAAGCCACTTACCTTGATTGCGCTAATCAACTCAATACCACGCTCTTGCCATGAGTATCCGACTCCGGGTGTCCCAAATCTATTCAATTCGATTGCATAATGTAAATATCACTTCATGGAGACAAAATAGCTAATTATTTCTAAGCTAATACGCGAAATTAGGAAATTCGCCCAAAAAGTCCCCCGGGCCCACGTCTCGGAATCAGGTAAAATATATATTTACCGGACACTCATTCACTCACGAGTCTAACCATATAAGAATCTCTCAAATCGGAGGTCAAACATCCAACCAAAACTAAATAATTTGGTCTATGAAGTACATCCCATTACCCACAATTTTCGAATCTAAAGGTTGGATTTAAGATTGGAATCATGGAAATTGATCTAGGATGAATAGAATTCACTTACCCAAGTTACCCAGGTGCAAAAGTCTTTAAATATCGCCCCTCCCGAGCTCTCAAGTTCAAAAATGGTGAAAATAAGCTTTAACCCTCGATTTTGGGTCTTAAAGAATCTGCCCAGGTATTTGTTCTATGCGTTCGCGGAAGGTCAATCGCGTACGCGTAGAGTAAGGAACACGCGCCCAGAAATGGACTATGCGAACGCGGATGAGGGCCTTCGATCGCAAGCCTCAGGCTTCTAACACACTGCGAACGCGGTCCAAGACCTGCGAACGCGAAGAGTAACGACCCAACCCCTGGGACCCCAGCTCAAGGCTATGCGGACGCGATCAGGTCCCCGCGTTCGTGATGCACTGTCTGACAATGCCGACGCCAACGCACTCTGCCATCCGCGAACGCGAAGCACTAAAAACCCTTGAAGCACATTATGCCTATGTGTTCGCGACTACCCCCGCGCGAACGCATAAGAGGAAACCAGAACAGCAAAATCGGATGCATTCTTAAGTCCAAATCTAACCCGTTGAGCATCCGAAATACACCCGAGGCCCCCGGGACCTCAACCAAACCTACCAACTAACCCTAATACTTCATTCAAACTTGGTCGAGCCTTAAAAACACATCTCATAACATCAAAATCGTCAAATATACATAGATTCGAGCCTAAGAACTTATGAAATTTGTAAAATCCACATTCGATGTCGAATCACGTCAAAACTCATCCGAATGACCTCAAATTTGCACACATGTCATAAATGACATTACGAACATGTTGTCGCTTTTGGAATTCCATTCCGAGTCCGATATCAAAATTTCACTTATCGGCCAAAATCGCCGAAATTCTAACTTTCGCAATTCAAGCCTAAATCTACAACCGACCTTGAAAACACATTCCGAACACGCTCCTAACCCCGAAATCACCCAACGGAGCTAACGGAGTCGACGAAATGCCATTTCGGATCCGTCTTCACACAGTTCTAGCTACGGCCTTATTTCAAAAGTTAAAATTCACATCTAAGGACTATGTGCCCAAAATCACTCCGAATTTCACCACTCAACGCTCCGACGAGTTCCAAAAACATAAATAGACATGGGAAAAGCAGTTATTAGGGGATCGGGGCGGTAATTCTCAAAACGACTGACCGGGTCGTTACAACTTCGCGAGATGCAAAAATAATTTTCCCTATTTGACGCAAAAATAATATAGAATTCGGTCAATTTCCTAAAAGAAATAAAAAGTATATATGTTCAAAGACCGATGACTTCGTGGATATGGAAAAAATCTTGGTAGGGAGCGCTTTCCTCTGAATGAGGCCCTACGCTGTGCGAATTCGGATATAGTTGAGCTCCAATGCGAGTACCGAACACCGAATGAGAAACAAAAAAAAAGGACTGACTTAGACCAACCAAAGTCGGCCTTGGACGATTTTGGCCGAATTTTTGGTAATGCTCGCCACTTTCACGTCCATTTAGTCGTAGAATAATTTATAAGACTTACAGGACAGTTGTACCAACCTTCATACAAGTTTTCAAACGTATACACGGAACTCTGTGCGTATAATAACTGTTTTGTGCAATAAAAATTGTATTGTGTGAATGCCTTAAGGAATTGGGACTCCTTAAGGATCAAGTTTATTCTGATTTCTGAATATATCAATGGTTTATCCGTTTGAGTTAAAATTTGAAGTTTATGAATTTGAAATTTCAATTTTTCTACGAGGTCTGTGCTTCTAAAGTAATAGTGTGTACATATTTAATAATTTTTTTAAAATAAATATAAAATTTGATCATCAAAACTATTAGGTACGATCGAACTCGCAACAAAAGAAGCTAGCTCCGTCTCGGTTGACCGTTTCGTTAAACCATCATATGTAAGACAAGTCATGCGTCCGAAGTTGCTTTCGATTCACACAGTGTTTGCGGGCAGACCTACAGAAATGTGTGCATGGCCAAACCTATATGGTCCTTTTCATAATGAAAGAGTTAAAAGAGAAGTTGAATAGTAAGAAAATTCAATCACAAACCAGAACAGTGAGAGTTAATAGTTGTTTATCTCTAAATACGAGTAACAATTAAACTTGTAATGTGGTTACAAGGACACGTGATCTGATTCAATTCCAATTGATAAATAGCTAAATAAATAAAGGAATTAAACGACTGAAATGGATCAAACCGGTGTCGTTTGCAAGTTATCGACCTCGGTTTAGAATAGACTCGAGATAAAGCGTTGAGAACCACAAGGATAATAAGAACAATAAAAACAGTAGAGAATTAAAAGCGAGCAAAAGAGCAGAGTGTTTGTATTTCTCGGTGAATGCGTATGTGATTCATGTCCCCTACAAATGAACAGGGTTCCTTTATATATAGTAGAGGAATCCTAAATAAGGTACAACTCTAATTTCGGAAGTAAAATACATGATTGATATCAATAACCGTTAATGGTTCTGTCAATTCCGAGATTCCCGCCGAGATTGGTGGTCGATTGCGAATATCTCATTATTCCGTTATTTCGGTGTCGATTTAGCCCGATCTCGATCCCTCAGTTTCCGTGTTCTTCGAGCTCGAGCTCGCTTCGGTGCGGGCTCACTCTCGAGGCACACCCTCGAGCCCGTAAAATCGGGTGTGGTGGGTCATTGGTGCAAACCTTTGGCATTTGTCGCATCTTCGAACGAACTCCTTAGAGTCTTTTTCCATGCTATCCCAATAATATCCTGCTCTGATGACCTTTCGAACTAGTGACTCGGCGCTAGAACGGTTTCCACAAGTTCCTTCGTGGATTTCTCGTAGAATATAGTCAGTATATCCTGGTCCCAAGCATACCGCCAATGGACCATCGAACATTCTCCAGTATAATGTTTCATCTTCGTCTAATGTGAATCGAGCGGCTTTAGTTTGTAGGGACCTCGATTCTTTGGGCTCCGATGGTAACTTCCCCTTCTTCAAGTATTCGATATATTTGTTTCTCCAGTCCCTGGTTAAGCTTGTAGAATTTATTTCAGCATGCCCTTTTTTTATTACAGATCTCGAGAGTTGGACGACAGTCCCCGAGCTTATCTCATCTTCGTCGGCCGATGACCCTATATTGGCAAGTGCAGCGGCCTCGGTATTTTGTTCTCGAGGTATATGTTATAGAGTCCACTCTTTGAAGCGGTGCAGGGTCACCTACAATTTGTCTAAGTACCTCTACATCCTGTCCTCTCGAACTTTGAAGGTTCTGTTGACCTAGTTAACTACCAGTAGGGAGTCGCATTTAGCTTCGACGACTTTCGCTCCCAAGATTTTAGCTAGCTCGAGACCTGTAATCATAGCCTCATACTCAACCTCGTTGTTAGTCAATTTGGCAGTTTTAGTTGATTGTCTAATAACATTGCCCGTAGGCGATCTCAAAACAATACCGAGCCCAAACCTTTTCATATTCGAGGCACCGTCCTTGAAGAGGTTCCATACCCCCGATGATGTACCTGATTTCAGCAGAAGTTCCTTTTCCGCTTCGGGTACGAGGGTTGGCGAAATGTCTGCCACGAAGTCTGCTAAAATTTGAGAGTTGATGGATGTTCGGGGTTGATATTCGATATCGTACCCGCCGAGTTCGACGGCCCATTTGGCTAATCGACCCGATAATTCCGGCTTGTGTAAAAACTTTCGGAGTGGATAAGTGGTGATCACACATATGGGATGACACTGAAAATATTGATTTAATTTTCTAGATGCGCTTTTTAATGCAAGTGCCAATTTCTCTAAGTGTGGATACCTAATTTCGGCATCTTCTAAGGTTCGACTCACGTAATAAACAGGATACTACATACCTTTTTCTTCTCGAACTAATACACCACTTAGCACTATCTCGGACACTTCCAAGTATAGATATAGCTTCTCATCTGCCTTCGGAGTGTGGAGAAAAGGCGGGCTCGATAAGTATCGTTTCAATTCCTCTAATGCTTGCTGACACTCTAGGGTCCATGTAAAGTCATTTTTCTTTTTTAGTAAGGAAAAGAACTTGTGGCTTCGATCTGATGATCTCAAAATGAATCGGCCCAGGGAAGCTATCTGTCCGGCTAGCCTCTAAACGGCTTTCACATTGTCCACGACGGTGATGTTCTCGGTGGACTTGATCTTATCGGGGTTGATCTCGATTCCCCGATTTGATACCATGAAACCGAGGAATTTGCCCGAGCTGACCCCGTAAACACATTTTTCGGTATTAAGTTTCATGTTGTACTTCCTCAAGATTTTGAGTGTTTCCTACAAATGAGTCAAATGGTCCTCTGCGCGCAGAGACATAACTAACATATTGACAATGCAAACTTCCATTGATTTACCTATTTGTTCGTCGAATATCTTGTTAACTAGGCGTTGATATGTAGCTCCCACATTTTTTAGCCTAAAGGGCATTACGTTATAACAGTAGATCCCAGACTTAGTGATAAAAGAAGTCTTTTCCTGGTCTATTGGGTCCATCTGGATTTGATTGTACCCAGAATAGGCATCGAGAAATATAAGGATCTCGTGTCCGTCCATGGCATCGATCATTAGATCGATGTTAGGCAGTGGAAAAGAGTCTTTCAGACATACTTTGTTCAAGTCCTTATAGTCTATACACATTCTAAGTTTGTTCCCCCTTTTGGGGACTACGACTATGTTAGCTAACCATTTTGGATATTTTATTTCCTGGATGGACCCTATTATAAGAAGTTTGGTTACCTACTCCTTTAGGAAGGTGTGCTTTACCTCTGATTGAGGCATTCTCTTTTGCTTTACCTGTCTGAACCTGGGATCCAGGCTCAGCCGATGAGTTTTTATCTCGAGAGGGATTCCTGTCATGTCTAAATGGGACCATGCAAACCAATCTATGTTATCAATAAGAAATTGAATGAGTTTTTTTCCTGAGCTCGGGGGTCAACCCTGTTCCTAGGTATACCTTTTGTTTGGGTAGATACTCGATCAGTATCACCTGTTCCGGCTCCTCGACCGTTGACTTGGTTTCATCCAATTCTTCAGGAACGACGAAAGTTCGAGGACTGAGAAAATACTCTTCTTCTTCTTTGATTACTTGTTTATCCGATTCAGTCGAGGCTAGGGACGGTGATTGCTATTTGACCGCTTGTTTATCTTTGGTGCTAAACTTTTTTGAGGTCGAAGGTGCTGATATCGGCGTCACCTCGTCGACTGCAAACATTTCCTTTCCATCGCGTTGTTTCCCATAAACTGTTTTCACATCATCCACTGTTGGGAACTTCATTTGGTGAAGGATCGACGGTACTGGTCTCATGTTGTGGATCCAAGGCCTTCCGAGCAGTGCATTGTATCTCATGTCGCCTTCAATGACATGGAATTTTGTGTCTTGGATGGTCCCGGCCACGTTCACTGGTAGGATTATCCCCCCCTTCGTTGTTTCACTAGCCATGTTGAAGCCGTTTAGGACTCGAGATGCAGGTACAATCTGGTCTAGCAAGCCGAGCTTCTCTACGATCCTCGATATGTCCATGTTTGTCGAGCTACCTGGATCCACGAGAACCCATTTAACTTGAATTTTATTTAGCAAAATAGAAATTACCAGGGTGTCGTTGTGCGGCTGAGAGATCCCTTTTGCTTCTTCGTCGTTGAACGAGAAGGTGCCTTTGGGCACATAGTCTCGAGTTCGTTTTTATCTTGCGATCGATACTTTGGTGCATTTGAATATAGGTCCTTGTGGGACGTTGACCCCACCGACGATCATGTGAATAGCATGTTGAGGTTCTTCTTGTTCGTTCTTTCGGTTGGCGTCTCTCTCCCTGAAGTGATTTTTGGCTCGATCACTGAGGAATTCTAGAAGATGGACTTCGTTGAACAATCGAGCTACTTCCTCTCTTAACTGTCTGCAGTCTTCGGTCCTATTGCCATGTTTGCCATGATACTTGCACGTTAGGTTTGGATTTCTTTGAGAAGGATCAGGTTGTATAGGTCTAGGCCACCTAGTGTCTTTGATCCTTCCGATGACCGATACAATCCCCGATGCATCGACACTGAAATTATACTTCGATAACCGAGATGCTTCTGTGGGATCCGCATACTTATTGAAGCGAGTTTTACTCATAAGTCCCCGAGAGGTCTGCCCTCAGTCACTCCTTCGATCGTTTCGGGCAGAATTGTGTCCCGGACCATTATTCTTTTGATCTAAAACATATGGCTGATACCGATCTTTATTTGGCCTTGATTCTCTATCAACATCTCTCTGACTTTTACCTGTCGACCGATTCGGATGCACCGAACCCAAGGGGGCTCCCAATTGGTCGTCCTCGACCCTAATCTTTGATTGATATCTGTTGTGAACATCTGCCCAAGTCACAGCCATGTACTCTATTAAATTTTGCTTCAGTTGGCGTGATGCGATTGAACTCCGCTCGTTTAATCCTTGGGTGAAAGCTTGAACAACCCAGTCGTCGGTAACCGGTGGCAATTCCATACGTTCCATTTGGAATCGAAATACGAACTCTCTTAACATCTCGTTATCCATCTGCCTTACTTTGAAGAGGTCTGATTTTCTTGTTGCGACTTTTATGGCCCCAGCATGTGCCTTAACAAACGAATCTGCCAACATGGCGAACGAATCAATAGAGTTCGGTGGCAAGTTGTGATACCAAATCATATCTCCCTTCGACGGGGTCTCCCCGAATTTCTTTAGCAGTACAGACTCGACTTCGTCATCCTCCAAATCATTACCTTTTATGGCACACGTGTAAGATGTAACGTGCTCATTGGGGTCCGAGGTCCCGTTGTATTTGGGTATATCAGGCATACGGAACTGCTTTGGGATGGGCTTCGGAGCCGCACTCGGAGGGAACGGTTTTGGCACAAACTTCTTGGAGTCCATTCCCTTTAAGATCGGTGGTTCCCCCAGTATCTGATCAACTCGAGAGTTATAAGTTTCCACCTTATTTTCGTTGGCCTCTATTTTCTTTTTTCCCGATTCTTTTCTCTTGGTAAGCTCCTCGAGCATCCTCATTAAGCAGGGTCGGTTGTCAAAATATTATTACCTGATCTTTCAGGCACTGGCTCGGTATGGTGAGTAGCCTCTTGTTCGACCCTACATGGTGCCATGTGCTGATTTTGCAACTGAGCAATGGCGTTTTGTTGGGCTTGTAGCATTTCAAATATAACTTCGAGATTGACACCTTCGTCTCATCTACCATGAGTACCTCGACCGTCAGGTCGACCCACTCTGCGTACGCTTCCATCGAGGTCCCCACCTAAATCCGCATTCAAAGCAACATGCGAACTGACATCGACCGGGTTGACGGGCGGTGCTCCTCCGAGGTCAACCTGTGTAACCTCGATTCCTGGAGCGATAACATTCTCGTTCTCTCCGTGGAGTCCCAGACCGTTGTCACCATGTGTAGCTGTGTTTTGTAAGTTTGACATGATTTAACCTGAAAACAAAATTCTTGACAAGAAACAAGTGTAAAATAGTGTGTTATATCAGAATTAGCACTGAACAATCACTATTATCCTTAGCCCCACGGTGGGCGTCAAAATGTTTACCTCAAAATACGAGTAACAATTAAACTTGTAATGTGGTTATAAGGACATGTGATCTGATTTAATGCCAAATTGATAAATAGCTAAATAAATAAAGGAATTAAACAATTGAAATGGATCAAACATGTGTCGTTTGCAAGTTATCGACCTCAGTTTAGAATAGACTCGAGATCAAGCGTTAAAAACCACAAGGATAGTAAGAACAATAAAAACAGTAGAGAATTAAGAGCGAGCAAAATTGCAGAGTGTTTGTATTTCTCAGTGAATGCGTATGTGATTCATGTCCCCTGCAAATGAACAGGGTTCCTTTATATATAGTAGAGGAATCCTAAATAAGGTACAACTCTAATTTCGGAAGTAAAATACATGATTGATATCAATAACCGTTAATGGTTCTGTCAATTCCGAGATTCCCACCGAGATTGGTGGTCGATTGCGGATATTTCGTTATTCCGTTATTTCAGTGTCGATTTAGCCCGATCTCGATCCCTCAGTTTCCTTGTTCTTCGAGCTCGAGCTTGTTTCGATACAGACTCACTCTCGAGGCAGGCCCTGGAGACCGTAAAATCGGGTGTGGTCGATTTTAACCGTATACAACAATAATTACAAGTTACGACAGAATACGAAAATGATTAAAAATTCTTAACATAGGTGTATATACACACAGGATAGGCCAAATTTTTTTTGTTCATCCCAACTTTAAAATTGAAGATCAATCTTTCAATTATCGAAAATTTCAAGCAAGCCGAAGCATGGAGGAGACAGATAGAACAGAGAGACTTTTTAAATTTTTAGCCCGTATCAAAATCAATTTATATTTGGTAGTCGAAAAAATGTATAAATTTGTATAATTTTTGTGTATAACATACCGAATGTGTGTGCGTATACATACAGAAAAATATATTTTGTTTCAGCTAATATTTCGAAAGCGGCTACACTGTGTCATTTTCTCAAATCAGGTGTTTCAATGTTTTAAATTTTATTTTCATTTTCAAAAACTTTGTAATTATAAACAATCAGCCCATTTGTGCAAATCACCCTCAATTTCTTAACATACAACCGTTGACAGCGATATTGAAGAGAGACAAGACAAGCATACTAATGGCTCGGAAAATTAATTCCAACAAATAAGAGGATTTATTACAATAAGCAATTAATTTCACTACAAAGAGAAAAAATAAATCAATGAGTATACATGACTAAACACCAAACACGACAAGAATCTACAAGAAGATTATTAATTGCCTTTGAAAAATCAGCACACCCTTTATCTTCAGCCACACAGTTATGACTGAACCAGCTCAAAGAATATCTATTTTCAACCATCCAACTTCTGTCTAACTCAGAAAAGGTAATGTACAAAATTGTGAAAGGACAATATTCTAGCCATGAAACCAACCCCACTTTCATCTTCAGTATGGCAATTCATAAATTGCATCGGTGTAATTTCTTGGGACCACTTGCCACTTTTCAAACTTAGTTGCAAAAATCAAATTGCATCAACATGTTTTCCACCATCTACTATGGACTCGGCCAGAAACAACCTCTCTGTCTCCGCAAAATAGGTTTAAGATCTGCGTACATATTATTCTCTCGGAGTCCACATTAAAATTATAATGAGTTTGGTGTTGTTATTGACTCCAACAAAAACACACACTAGCTATTTTCTGCTCAAATTATATATGGCGTCCGAAAAGAATAGTAAGTATTTGACATGTGATTAACGATAGAGACCAAATCTTTGACTAGCTACATCACACCGTACTTGAGCAAAACCAATGCGAGATTTTTCAAGATCATACTCCACCCACACATTTTGCTGATGATGGTGACCAATAATATACGCCTCGATAGCTAATAGCTCGGAATTTCCAAAAGTGAAGCAATGTATCGAGTCATTTCCCCGAATTTCACCGGGTACCCGATACAACAACCGCTCGCCCAAAACCGTTATTTCCGCGCCCCGAAATACTAAACTCACCGATGGTAATGCAGGTAACTTCGTTGCGTTAACAGGGACACGATAACACAAGTCCATTGCACCTTGAAAAACAAAATCTTGATCCTCAAGAACCTTAAGATTTGCCTTAGTTTGATTCAAAAACTCATTCCTTAGTGCAGTGTAAGCTGGACCAAGTAGGAATGTAAATTGGGTACCCGAATCAACCATGGTTTGACCCGCTCCGGTGTGGTCGGGTACAAATACGGATTTTGGTATTGAAAGTAACTTATCCGAAACTTTAATACCTTCAAGTTGAACAGTATATGCTACTCTATCAAAATAAGGCAAAGGAAGTGAAATTTCCACTAACGGCGTGTAATTTAACGGCAATACCCAAGTAAAATTAGACTCACCAAGAAGTAAAACGCCGTTAAAATCCGAACCCGAAATGCAATATGAGAACTTCTTAAACCCCATTTGGGAAACAAAAGAGAGTGCTCCACGGTTCATACCCATTAACCCGGTTGTCTTTGAATCTTCATCCGAGTTACTACTGAAACCCGAATCCATGCACCCGAATATCGTACCCGAAAAATTCGACCCACCAATATTAAACGTATCCATAGCTAAATTCCCTTCAGAAGATGAAGCATCTGCATAAGAAAGCACAGCATGACATAAATTCTTGGAGTCACAAGAAGCTGGTATAGAGAAATCTTGTGTTCGGGTAGTACAAGTTGGTGATGAGCAAGGAACGGGTCGGTAAGAAACAGACCGGTTCGGGTTGAAAAGGGGTTGGTTGATTCGGGTTGAATTGCAATGTAGCCATGAGAGTTCACTGCCTGTGTCAAGTACCATTGTAACATTCTGTGGAGGTGTACCTACTGAAAGAGAAACTGTGAGAGTTACATTGTGTGTAAATGGAAGCTTGTTTGCAGCTCTAGGGAAGGACCCAGATGGCATTTCTTGAGTTTTTAGTGCCAAAATTAACATTGATGAGTTATTTTGGGTGGTGAAAGTAGTAGAGGAAAAACATTTGAGGGGTTGGTATAGCAAGAACAAGAAGTTCAGAAATAATCTGAAAAACAAGGGAAGTTTCATTGATATGATTGTGAATTGAATGAGAGGAAAGAATAATGTTGAGCTGAGAAAAATGGACAGAAAGTGAGAGAACAGAGAAGTGTTATTTGTGTAAGAATGGAGTAAGATGTGTGTTGTGAGTTTTGGGGACAGAGGCTATGTTAGAGGAATAAGGAATCTGAAGTTTCTATGGTGGTGGTGGGCTTTAACTTCAGGTTTTAATGTTTGGGGAAAACAATCTTGGAGTAAATTTAGTTATAGCTAGGTGCGGAGTTAGGGCAAGTATTCATCAATTTACGTTCAACCAAAACAAAAATATGCTTTGTATATAATGTGTCGTTACTAATATAGTATTAGTTTTTATTAAAAGATATATTGATTCAGATATTTCTATAACAATGTTCATATGTAATAGATATTCATTACTATATAAAAGTTAATTTTTTTTAGAACTAACTTTTTTTTGTTATGTTATAATATAATTTCTCTATAAAAGCACTTCACTGTAGCAATAAAAAATAATTAGAATAAACGAGATTGTTATAGAAAGTTTTGATTGTATACAAACTTTTTCTGACCCCGCTCTTCACGACATAGGTCTGCCTCTACATCGAACTGCTTGGATCAGTGTGTATATATATATTGAATTTTTCAAATTTTATGTGTCTTTATTTTATTATATTTGAAATACTTTTTATAAGAAATCCTAATTCCGTCACTAAATAATACTTCCCTTGGTCCATAATAAGTGACTATATTACTTTTTTATTTTAGTCCAAAATAAATATTCGTTTATATAATAAAAAAGTAATTAATTTTTTTTTCTTTATTTATATATTCTATTGTGTCAAGATAACAATTTATTAGGTTAATTTAATATATTAATAGGTATGTCAAAGATAAAATGGTTACTTGTTGTTGATGGGAGAGAGTAGCTATAGCTATTAAGGTAAGTAGCAACGTGGAAGATTGGTGCGACGTCGCTTTTAGGAATTTAGAAACGCTTTAAAAGATTGGGAAACAAATTTTGGGCGGTTGATTAACATTTAATGATCGGTGGAGAGCTGGAAATACCAGATTTTTCGTTGATAGTTTATATATTTGGTGTTCCTTTTCGTAAATCACACACTGTTCAAAACTCGAGTTAAATACTAAAATAGAAGGGTTATGGTACTTGACGGAAAATATAATACTAGTATTTTTTTTGTTCTATTTAACAGAGAGAGTCAGATAATATAGATTTATATAACTAATCCTACTTAATTTAGGGTTGACGGATAATTGTTTATTACTCCTCCGGTCCAAAATAAGTGGTCAAAAAATCACTTATTTTGGACCGGAGGGAGTATTGCATTAAGGGATCGCTTGATTGACATACTAGCTATGCAGGAATTACAATGCATGAATTATTTATATAGCAATGAAGGAACTATTGTTATACAAGAATTAATTACTCTAAGGGAATTTTTTCTATTCAAATAGTTTATTCTCCTAAATAATTCATGACACTCTCGCATAACTTATATTGGTATTATTTGATAGTGGCGACCTAAAGGTGCGTGCAGTGAATTATACGGCGATTTTTTCACACGACCACATTGTACTATTTTAATTTTTATAGAGGATTTTATATGAGTATTATATCACAACCAACCGAACGACCCATAACTGTGACGATAGTTTTATCAGAATGTTCAAACAAAATTCAAAGAAAATCCCAGAAAAAAGGGAAAGAATAGCTGTCTTACTTAAATTAAATGTTCATAATCTTTAATTTATTCTCTTTTATTTTATTCATATCATGAAAAGTTGGTAGCAGACTGGCGGGTAAGTTAAACTAGTTTTACCTACTTTTCCATGCATGACGATTGGTTAGTTTAACAAATAAAGTGAAAGATAAAAATAGCTGTCAAATCTTGGGATTTGAGTTAATGGCTTCCAACAACAGCTGCAGCCAAATCCTATGTACTAAACCTAGAAATACGACTAACCAATCTTTGTAAGCAAGTTAAGAAAACATATCTTATGTTATTCTTTTCCTATTTTAACTCACACGCACAGCCATTAAAAATACTAGGAAATAAAATAAAAGAAAAAAGAATCAATGAACATGGTAGGCTACTTTCCTGAAAAATTCTCTGAGACTTTTGACCTTTTTTTCTTCTGAATTATGTAACATAAGCGGCTTTAGTAAGGCGATTCATTATTCTCGATTCAAACTTTCTCTCTACATATATGGAAAAACATTTCTGTGCCGGTTTAGCAGGGACGGATTTATAGTCCTAACTATGGTACACGTGAATTCGTTCGTGATCTCACCGTAAAACTAAGTATTTACGTATGTTTGACCAAAAAATATAAATATTTGGTTAAACTAATTAATTTAATACATGAGAGGTTAAACATAGTTAAAGATAATAACTTTAGATCTATAATCAACCTACGTGGATGCGGTAGAACTCTGTCAGAACAGATTTATTATAACGTGTATTTGATGTTTCAAGGTCAATAATGAGATGGGAATATCAAGCATTAAAAATAATAAATAGCACTAAATATAAATAAAGAGAATGACTCATCCAATATTGAATGAGGTGAATGATTCTTCTTTCTGACAATGATGAATGACAACTATGAGAATATTAAAACTTTTTCGGATGTGATGGGAAAAGTATATAATAATCCAAAAGGCAAATATCCTTAGAAAAGAGATATTTGTATTTATCTAGAGAGTCTGCTTTTCAAGACAGTTCTATTAAAGAATATTAATTACATACCTATCGCCTGATTTCTCTTTCTATTTATAAGGGACATACCCATGATTAACCCTGAAAGTGCAAAAATTTTGTCACTAAAATAGTTGTTGCTGCCCCTTCTAACACTTGACCTCGGCCACGATTGGTTGTTCGACAATGAGATCAATTACTCATTAGTCTACCTCGACCAAATTACTTTTAATAATACCACTTTGTGTCGAATATCCTTAGTCAGATTTTGACCCATACAATTAGTCCCTCCGCTTACTGAGGTCGTCTCTCAAACAACCTTGATGAGCGAACTTCGTTAGCCGTAGTTGAGAGATTTAGGTGGGCAGGTCGAGTAATGATGCTAATGGTGAAGTGGTAATGTGGCGCTTCCTGAGCCATAACTTATTGTTATGTCGGTTCAGAAAGATGCATGACATCATGCGTCTTTATTACACATTTTCCTGATGTGTTGCGTCGCTTTCCGTGCCTCTACCATTTCGATATTTGTGCATCGACGATTTGTATTCTCTATTAAGGTGCCAGGTTTTTCTTATAAATAGGGATAGGAAACCTTCTAGTTGATTCATTGTGTTTTCACCCATTCGAACCTCTATATCTTTCTTTGTTCTTCCCCAGTATTCTTGCTTTCGTTGTTTCCACCTGTACATTCTTGCTTTTCCTGGTTTCATCAACTTCTGCTACTCTTACCTCTTTTGTGTTTGCAATTTCTTCGCATATAAACAACCAAAGATGGTTAATACACCTTCCAATTCTAGGGGGACCTTTGACCTGATTCTATTGGCAGTGAGCATTCCCTTTTATGATGATGGGGCTTCCATTGTTACGGTGGATGAGAGATTCCCTATTGTAGATTAAATAATCCCTCACAAGGAAAAAAACTAGGTTGGACTTCTCGAAGTGGCTCGAGGACGATCCTGAGCCCGTGGAATCTGAAATGGATGTGGCGGCCCTTGCTAACTTTAGGGCCAAGTTCAAAATCCTAGCCCATATTGACCTAGGTCCCGGCCAATCGTGATGTGGTACAGATTCATCGCCTTGGATATTGCGCATTCTATGTGTATCCGTTCGATGTGGGATATTCTTTTCCCTTTCCCTTATTGGCGGAGGAATTATGTCGCTATTACGACGTCTGCACAGCCCAGCTTTCCCCTTACATCTATAAGCTCATCCTCATGTTGACAAAGTATGTGGAATTGGCCAGCTGCGGAATCTCTATTTGCCATCTAATGCATCTCTTTGCGCCGAGTTTTTATCGGGAGATGATGTTACACCTTCGTCACCGTGGATTAAGAGCTTGGTAGTGAAGATGGACGATAAGGCCAATCGTCGGCTCTGGTTAAACATTTTCTACGTCAAGACTGATGACAAATGCTAATGGATTTCGTGAGGCGTGGAACTATGCCCATAAGTACCTCCACTGATTGTTCATTTCACTTATTTCTGTAATAGCGTAATCGTTCTATTTTTTCTTTGTTCAGTCGAGAAAGAGCCCCCTCCATTGGTTGATGACGTTCACGACATGGTTAGTCAGGTCTTGCCTCATACGGTGGGAATCCTTGAATGGTCGTCTTTCCACAAGAAGTTTGGGACCAATCCCCCAGTAGCTGGTGAGTTGCTTGTTTGATTTTTTGTTGCTTCAGCCTTCATGTCATCCTTTTTTTTCCTTTTTTTACATCGTATCGTGGGGGTTGACTTAATCTTACTTTTGTCTTTAGGTCGGAGAGCTTCGGGGAGGTCGAGGGGTCCTACTCTTGCACTCCGCCAAACGAATGCCGCGACAGGATCTGCGGACAAGCCTGCTCAGTCGACCACTTCTTCTCAGCCCCTGACATTGAGTAGATCAAGTCGACCGTCGGCGGCCCCAACAACAGAGACTCAGGTCCCTCCCGCGCTGCATTTGATAAATGAGTCATTGCCGAGCGAGGAGGACTTGGTTCTGCTAAAGAAGAGGATGGTGGATGTCGGTGATGGGATAATTAGAGCTGTCGAATCTACAAGGAGCGACCGTGAGCCAGCCGTTTCCGTGTCACAGAGCGACAAAAATATATCAACCGATGCTCCGCTGTCTACGGGGGTTGTGAAAGATGTTCCTTTACCCGAGTTTGTGGTTGAAGTTAGAGGGAAATCTGAGGTTGCGGATGTTGTGCTGAGAAACGAGCCGTCAACCTCGGGACATGTTGGCGTTTCTTCATCGATCAAGGAGAGAGGAAAGGGCATTGCCGAGTATGGTTTTGAAACCGGTTCTGACACCGATCCCGAGGAGGTGCAGATGTTGAGTGAAGGATTCACTCGGGTGGAGGTGAGATTGGAGGGGTCTACTCGTTCCATCGTAGTCCCTATGGACCGCAACCTGGTGGCGAACACGGATGACATGGTCCCTTCTTTGGGTCCCCTTTGTTCTAATGTGGAGTGCAGGACCCTAGAGATATTCAATGATGCCGCCCTGCCATCGGGCATAGCCGGCCTCTCCTTGAGGGTAAGTTTCCGATCTTCCTAGTTTCTATGCCTTGCATTTTTCTCTCTCTTTATTTATTTTATTTTAGACTAAATTTCTTCCTCTTTTGCTCTCTCTTTTTTTCAGACAATTATCTTGGAGATCGAGAGTGCTTGCCGAGAAGAGAGGCGTAAAGACATTTTTAAGAAAATGGAAAAGAAGTATCGCGAGTACCGCATCAAGCACCGTGAGATCTACAGCCGAATCAGTTTGAGTGGTAATTTCCAAGCTATCAGAGAAGAGCTGAAGCAAAAAGACGATGAGCTTATGAGAGTCATCGGTAAATGCAGCGAGCTCGAGGGGACTCTTAGAGACAAAGAGGAAGAGCTCGAAGTGAGAAAGGGAGTTAAGGCTGAGTGTGCGAACCTTCAGGGCCAAGTGGTATCTTTGTGGGCCAAGCTCGAGTAGTGTTCGATCAGGGTCGATGCTTTGAGTGATGAAGTCTTCGAGAAGACGGCTGATTTGGAGAAGACCGAGTTGGCGCAGTTGGCAAAGGTGGAGGGATTGGATGATGCAATCTGCATCCTTCAAACCGAACGGGCGAACTATTTGGAAACGACCAGGCTCAGGGAGGAGCGGCTTGACGAGCAAATTGGGGGGGGGGGGCTGGAACAAGAGGTTTCGAACCTTGGTGATCATATCATCGCCCTCGAGGTAAAGAAAACGCATTTGTTAACTTAGACGTCCTCTTCTCACACTTATGATGTTCTGCGGGATTTATACGAGAAATGGATCCACACCGAGGCCCAGCTAGACATTTTACGGGATTTGATGAAGGTGGGGAGAGTTTCTGAAGCTGATTTTGAGGATGCTCGTGCTAAGGCGCGTGCAACTCGGATTGCCTGCGGTTATGATCCTGCTACATCGGGGACTGGCGATGGCGAGGAGGATTTAGATAGGATTAAGCAGGGTGCTTGGTACGAGGACGAGTACCCCGATAGTGATGGTGCTGCTAAATAGTTATTCCCTTGTAATATTTGTGCTTACTTTTGGGCGTCTGTTCAGCCCTTGTAAAAAATATTTTTTTAAATATGGAATGTTATTTTTGTTGTTTGTTTCTGAATCTTCTTTGTTTGGTCTTTTATGTTTTTATCGTTTGGTTGCCTTGACTATAAGAATATTTGATTTAGTCATGTCCGGGTTGGTAGGTGTTAACTCGAATAAGGTCGAGTGTGGATTAATTCGAACGTGGTCGAATATGACTTTAGTTAATTCTAGCGAGGTCGAATTTCACCTTAATTAATTCGAACGAGGTCTAATGTGACTTTAATTAATTCGAGTGAGGTCAAATGTCACTTTGATTAATTCGAGGTCGAATATGTCTTTAGTTAATTCAAACGAGGTTGAATGTAAGTTGATTCAAACGAGGTCGAATATAAGTTAATTCAAACGAGGTCGAATGTCACTGTAATTGATTCGAACGAGGTCAAAAATGAGTTAATTCGAACCAGGTCGAATGTACTTTAGTTAATTCGAATGAGGTCGAATGTAAGTTGATTCGAACGAGGTCAAATGTAAGTTGGTTTGAACAAGGTCGAATGTAACTTTAGTTAATTCGAACGATGTCAAATGTAAGTTGATTCGAACGAGGTCGAATGTAAGTTGGTTCGAACAAGGTCGAATGTAACGTTTCCTTAATTGATGCAACATTGTTTTGGCCAAAACATGGGCGAACTTCATGTACTTGCACTTTGCTTATATATATTGGAGAAATTACATGTTTCCCGAGCTGGCATTCCAGTCCCAGTCTATCTAGTCCATTCATTAGTCGACATGAAGAAGTATTGAGAGGTTGGACAATGAACTAATCGACATGTGTCCTCACCTGGTCGTACTTTAGCCTGAAATGTCCTCCTTGCCTCCTCTTTAAAACCTTCCCGAGAAAACCCAATTGGGAAGAAACTCAGTTGAGGGATAAAGAGTACGACTCGGAGAACATTTTTCCTTAGAAGTTAAAGTACTTGAGGCGGGCGACGTTCCAGTTGTTTGGTAGTAGTTTCCCTTCCATTGTTTCTAGTTGAAATGACCAATTGTTTGCTGCTGCTATGATTTTTATGAGCCATCCCAATTCGTTCCCAATTTTCCCTCCCACGGGTCTTTGCTTGCTTGTGTTTTGGCCTTGAGCACGTAGTCCCCGACTTTGAGTGGTCTGACCTTGGCCTTCTAGTTATAGTAACGTTCTGCCTGTTGTTTTTGGGCGATCATTCTTATGTAGGCCATATCTTCTCCGGGTGATTGTTTGATGGAAAATATATCATTCACTCTCGCATATGCCTTCTTAGCTCCGGCATGGGCTGTTATGAACTTGTCGGCCATCTCTTCGAATGTTCCAATGGAGCGTGCATGAAGCCGTGAATACCAAGTTAATGCACCCTCGGTGAGGGTTCTCCAAACGTTTTCAATAAGATGGAGGATACTTGCTCTTTGGCGTGGTCGTTGCCTTTTACTACGGTGACATAGTGAGCTACACGATCCTCAAGGTCTGTTGTAATAGCGTATATTTTCAAGTACGACGACATTTTGAATATTTTAGGTATGGAATGTGGTGCGGCTTCATCACTGTACGATTGCTCAATAAACCGACAGACATCTCCTTTTGGCAAGAGTTTTGGGGCGCCCGGTATTTTGCCTACCCTTTCTTGATACTATTTCATTTGGTCTCGGAGCATTTTGTTTTCATTCTCCATTTCTTCCATCTTTCTTAGAATAGTTGTAATGGTTTCGTCACCTGCATTATTAACATCGTGAGTATTACCTGCTATGGGAGGAGGAAGGTCGTGTTGGTCGACTGTGATTGGTGCAACGCAGATCCTTGCGCTCTCTCTGATCGCCTTTTGAGCAGGTTTTTCAAGGATATTGGTCAACGTATTTGTCAGCGAAGCTTCAAGCAGCTTCTTCACCGCCGCTGGTCCCTCTTCCGTTGTGGACATGGAGGCACCTTTACCATGGGACATCGTGATACTACCGTGAGAAAGGGGTGAGCCACTTCGCCGGGGAGAGGTGTTTGGCGTTACATCGTCACCCTCTATTTCAGTGACCTCGTTGATGGTGTTTAAGAGGTTGGTGGTGAGATCGACTACCTCCTTCATCCTTTCTTCTTCGTTACCTGCCATGTTAGATCTGTATGCACAAGAAAGTATAGGGTTCTGCGATTTTTTTTCGGGCTAGTTATAGATCTAGAAGAAACTAAAACTTTGACTAGGAAATCCCCACAGACGGCGCTAAATTGTTTGACCAAAAAATATGAACCTTTGGTTAAACTAATTAATTTAATATAAGGGTTAAACTAATCTAAAGATAATAACTTCATATCTATAATCAACATACGTGGATGTTGTAGAACAGTGTCAGAACATATTTAATATAATGTATTTAATGTTTCAAGGTCAAGAATGGGATGGGAATATCAAGCATTAAATAACAATAAATGGCACCAAATGTAAATAAAGAGAATGATTCACCCAATATTGAATGAGGTGGATGATTATTATTTCTAACAATGATGAATGACAAATAACTATGAGAATATTGAAGACTTTCTTGGATTTGAAGGGGAAAGTATATAATAATCCAGAAAGACGAATCTCTTTAGAAAGGAGATATTTGTATTTATCTAGAGAGTCTACTTTTCAAGAGAGTTCTTATCAAAGAATATTACATACTTATCACCTGATTTCTCTTTCTATTTATAAGGGACATACCCCTGATTAACCCTAGAAGTACAAACAAAGGGAATATTTAATGGAATATTCCCTAAATAATCTTGTCACTAGAATAGCCGTTGTTGCCCCTTCTGACACATGATCTCGGCCACGATCGGTTGCTCGGCAATGAGATCCATTAGTCTTTAGTCGAACTCATCCAAGTTAATTTTAATAATACTATTTTGTGTCGAATATCCTTAGTCAGATTTTTACCCATACAGTTAGCCCCTCCGCTTATTGAGGTCGTCTCTCAGACGACCTCAATGAGAGAACTTCGCTAGCCGTAATTGAGAGATTTAGATGGGCAGGTCGAGTAATTATGCTCATGGTGAAGTGGTTATTCATGATCCATAACTTACCGTTATGTCGGTTCAAAATGACATCATAACATCATTGTCATTATTACTCATTTTCCCGATCCGTTGTTGTAACGACCTGGCCGGTCATTCCGTAGAATTTGCCTTGTTATTCTTGTTTTTGCCTTGTCATGCATTTATTAGACTGTTTATGATGTGTTGGGGTCGGTTGGTTCGGGTTTGGAATGATCGTAGTGAGAATTGAGACACTTAGTCTCTAAATTGGCTTAATAGTTGAAAAAGTCAACGGGGAGTTAACTTATTGGTAAAAGACCTCGGATTGTGTATTTTATGGATAGGATAGCTTCGTTAGGTGATTTGGGACTTATGAGTGTGTTCGTAATGTAGTTTGGAGGTCCGGTGTAGAATTAGGCTTGAATAGGCGAAAGTTAGTTTTTTGCGATTTCTGGCCGGCAGTGGAAAGTAGGCTATCGGGGTTGGAATGAAATTCCGGAAGTTGGAGCATGTTCGTAATTTCATTTTGGATATGTGTGCAAATTTTCAGCTCAATCGGATGTGTTTTAGATAGTTTCGACATCTTTGGTGAAATTTAGAAATTTCAAAGTTCATAAGCTTGAATTTGATGTGATTTTGGTGTTGTTGTGTTGTTTTTGGTGTTTCGAAAGCTCGAATAAGTTTGAATGAGGTTATGGGATGTGTTGGTATGTTTGGTTGGGGTACCGAGGGCCTCGGGTGTGTTTCGGGAGGTGAACGGACCAAGTTCGGATGTTGGGAAGTTGCAGTTTTGCTGGTGTTTTCAGGTCTGGTTTTTCTCCTATGCGATTGTGGGGAATTGTATGCGATTGCATAGGCTAGTTGGTGAGGAATCAGGATTTTTTCTATGCAATCGCCAATGTGGGTCCGCGATCGCGAAGTGAGGGAAAGAGGAAATAATGCGAACGCAAGAGGCCTGGTGCGATCGCATAGATGTGAGGCACGTGGGTAGGCTGGGTGAGTTACTCTGTGCGAATGCAGGGCCTTGGCTGCGATCATGTGGGGGAGCGTGGTTCAGTGCAATGCGAACGCAATTCTCCTCATGCGAACGCACTGAAGAAAAACCTGAGTGATGGGCAATGTATTTAAAAAGCCCCATCTGCGACCCTTGACCACATTTTCACCATTTTTGAACGGGATTAAAGCTTTTGAGGGAGAGTTTTGAGAGAATAAAAGGGGAATCACTTGAAGGTAACATTCTTGACTTCATAACTCGATAATATTTTTATTTCTAAGCAATTTCACGTTAAATTAAACTCAAATTGGGAGAGTTAGGGCATGGGAATTTGGAGACTTTAAATGGGAATCTGAGGGGTCATTTGGAGTTCGATTTTGGTATTCTTGGTATGTATAGACTCGTGGGAGGATGAGAATTCCGAGACGCAGACCCGAGGATCTTGTTTGGCCAATTTCGGGAATTGTGCCTAATTTTGATAGTTTTTGATTGAGTTTCGTCTCCTTAGCATATTTTGATGTTATTAATCTGATTTTGATAGACTCGGAGCATTTGGGAGCCGATTCGAGGGGCAAGAGCATCGCGGAGTAGTTTTCAGACCGTTTTGAGGTAAGTAACGATTGTAACTGTAGACCTGAGGGTATACAACCCCGGCATTTTGTATTAATTTGGTAAATGTGGTGACGCATATGCTAGGTGACGAGCGTGTGAGCATTCACCGATAGGGATTGTGAATTTATCTGTCCCGTAGCAGCTATTAAGCCGTATAATTGATTTGAAATTATGAGATATCCTATATTTTAGAGACTTATACTTATTAATGGGTTGTAAGCCATGTTTGCGGCCTTGTGTCGATCTGTTTAGTCCCTCGGGGGTATTTTTACACTATTCTCACACTATCTTAGTAAATAATTTTGTGAACTCGTTCATGCTTACTACTTGTTGCTATTTTCACTGTTATTACACTGTTTTAGAGTACTATGAGGTATTTTGGGCTGAGTCCCGTGATATTGAGATGAGTTGCCCGAGTGGCTTGAGAGGATGACTGAGTGAGTCGAAAGCCGAGATTGTGGGGATAGTTATGGATCGGGCTGCACGCCGCAGAAGATATTATATGGATCGGGTTGCGCGCTGCAACATATGTATATTAGATCGGGTTGCACGCCGCAACAACATAGTGCTTGGGCTGTAGGAACCCCTCCGGAGTCTGTACACCCCCAGTGAGCACAGTCGACTATATATATATTGGATCGGGCTACGCGCCGCAACATATGTTATTCGGATCAGGCTGCACGCCGCATCATATTTTAGGTGGATCGGGCTGCACACCGCATCAGTCGTGTGGATATCTGGTACTTATGGAGTGAGAGTTCTTAGTGCGAGCATGAAATATTGATAGTGGAGTCACGAGTGACTGAGATACCTTGCTATAAGTGATATTGTGCCTGAAAGGCTGTTACACTGTGAAATTTACTGTTTTTCTCACTCTTCTTTATACTGAGCCTTCTAATAAAAAGTGAATTATTGTTTTTATGTAATTATGATTTATAAATGCTCGTCACTGCACTCAAGTTTTTAGTTACTTTTGTTACTTACTGAGTTGGCGTACTCACGTTACTCCTTGTATCTCTATGTGCTGACCCAGGACGGGACCAGATCGCTAGTTGATTTCTTACATGTTTGGAGTTGTTGGGGGATCAAGGTAGTTGCTCAGCGTCCCCAGCTCACTTTCTTTCCTTTCCCAGTTCATAGATTTTCCATACTTTAGACTTATGTTAGTAGCAAAGTGTAAAAACCCGTAAAATTTCTTGTTTAAAGTAATGCCCGAATAAGTCCCCGAGTTGTTATATTTGTGCAAATTCTTAAAACGGACCTTGATTGTGTAACAGTACCCCGGGATTTGAAAGAACTTAATTTTTCCAGAAATTTAGGTGTTATGCGACGCACTATGCGATCACATAACGTGTATGGGGACCGCATAGTGGTTGCATACACGGGCAGATCACTGCCCAACTGAAGGACAACTATGCGATCCAATCTGCGACCGCATATCGGTTCTGCGAACCGCATAGCTGTCGCATCATTGCCTTTGAGTTTTGGGGAGGGGTGTTATGCGATGCACAATGCGATCGCATAACGTGTATGCAGACCGCATAGTGGTCGCATACACGGGCAGAATGTATTCAAAATTTGGCCCACCTGGGGGCCATTCTGCGGTCCAATACGCGGACCGCATGTCAGGAATGCGATCGCATTCCTGACCACATATTCAACACGGTCTTTTAATTTCCTAAATTTTCATACCCGACCCCAGTTTCATTTAACCCCTGCCCCCTTTCATTTTAATTGGTTTCTAAGCAAAATATAGAGAAGTGAGAGTGGGTTCTAGAGAGAGAACTCCTCATCTTCCCCAAATTGGTCCTCCATCTCTACCCAGGCTTGGAAGTTTATCGAGTAGTAGTCATCTTCTTCATCATAAGAGGTAAATCTTCACCCTATTTTCTCAAATTCCAGGAATTTAACTAAGAATAAAACACACATACGTTGGTTCTTGAGGATGAAAAGTTAGGACCTTGCATGCATGTGAATAATCTTCCATAACCTAGTAAAGGGAAGCAAGTGGAGTAATCTTTCACTAAATATGGGTTTATTCAATCTAAGGGATCGCATAGTGTTTGATAAAATGCTCAAATGAATTCAAGACTCCTAATTCTAAGGTAAATATGTTGCATTGTGAACTAGATTGACGGAGCTAGGCGGTTCGGTGAATTGCAATAGAAATTAAAAAGGGAAACTCGACTCTAGGTATGTATGGCTAACTTTAATCTTTGTAAATCCCTTGTGGTGTTCGAGCATACGGTACGTGTATTGGTATGAATATGTGCAACTGGTTGTCCGAATTATGCTGAAGCGTGAAGTGTATTACTTGTCTATCTTTAGTTAATCACCACACTACTATGCTATGTGAAACGGTGCTAGTAGGATAATGAATCCAAGATTATGAATGTATATGCTAAAGGCTATGTAAAGAAGTTGTATTCTTATTGCTGAATTTTTCTGTGATTGAACTGTGATTTTGTCATCGTTGATATGAGATGAGATTCATTGGTGGGATCGGGTTGCGCGTTGCAACAGGGGAGATAAGGGTGATATGTGGGAAGTGATAAGGTTGTGATTGTGATTGTCAGGTGGGATCGGGTTGCACGCCGCAACAAAAACACAACAAATGATTGTGATTGTCAGGTGGGATCGGGTTGCACGCCGCAACAGAAACACAACAAATGATTGTGATTGTCATGTGGGATCGCGTTGCGCGCCGCAACAGAAGAAATAAGGGTGAAATGTTGAGAAGTAACAAGGGTGGAGTTGCGATTGTGTCACGACCCAAACCGATGGGCCGCGACGGGAACCCGATACCTCACTCAACCGAGTACCAACGTGACGTATCTTTCTAATTACATTATCATATACATGTGACATACATGCCTAATAGTCAAACATAATCATTTATAAATTCAAAACATAGGCCGACAAGGCCATACAATCTTTCACGTATACGACATATGTCTACAAGCCTCTAAGAGTACATAAATGTCATAAAGGTCGTGATAGAGTCCCTCCATACCAAACAATACACGTCTAAATCATACTAACCAACCAAGCTACTCCGAAGCAAATGGAGCGCACCAACATTTTCCACTGAGCTGATAGCCTACTTGGAGGGCTCTAGACCTGTCTATCGGGACCTGCAGGCATGAAACGCAGCGTCCCCAGGAAAAAGGGACGTCAGTACGAATAATGTACCGAGTATGTAAGGCACATAAATAAGTACATAAGAGACATGGAAGAAATATAGAGTACATGACTCAACCTGTAAGCCTGAATAACTTTGTAAATCATAAATTACTTTTAGCGTCATGCATATGTGTATGAATGTCATGTCATGCATAGGTACATATTTCATAACATCATCAGCCTCGGAGGGCACCCCATCATATCATATCGGCCACTGTGGGAAAAATCATCATCGTATACCACCTGATCAGGTGGTGGTGCGTATATAACGCCATAACCTTTCCCATATCCCATATACATATATATATATACAAATATATATACGCGTATATAACGCTGTTTGAATCATATTTCAGCCACTGTGGGCAACATCATCATCATCATATACCAGCTGATCAGGTGGTGGTGCGTATATAACGCCGTAACCTTTTTCCCTATCCCATATACATATATTTATATATATACGCGTATATAACGCCAACTAGTCATGGGTAAATGCACATGAATGCGATGCATGAAAAGTACGTTAATAAAATCTTTCGGAGCTTCAAAAGACCATTTTGCCTTTGAGTAATATCATAAAGTAAACTCTTTTCAACTTTCGTAATTTTTTGCTGAGACTCATGAACAGATGATAAAATATTATGACACATGGAAATTCAAGAACATAGATATCTCTAATACTTCTATGAATAGAGTCATTTATGGAATTTGTGCATTTGCACATTTTGTTCGTATTGCATGGATCATGCCAAAAGAAAGAAGGGATAGCCTTAACATACCTGGAGCCGATTCTCTTATCAATTCCTCTAACACCATTGATTTCGACAACACGGATTACACACATGTGTGTAGTGCAACGCAAAATGGCACACACACCAGGTCGACTTTTCTAGAGGTACTCAAGTGCTCTTTTCTACTTCTTGGATGATACCAATAGAATCAATACATAATACTTATGTATCTATTTCCTTTTCTTCATGAGCCGTCTTAGCCAAAGAGAAGTAAATATATACAATAAACTTTCTTCTTATGTTTTTGATTAAGGCAAATCGGGTAGAAGAATCTGATAACCCCTTACCTCTCTAATCTTAAATTGCTCCAAATTAGCATAAAAGTGATGAAAAGTCAATGTCTTGGCTTCAACTTCTTTAAGGCAATTTTCTCGAAATGGTTAGTGGGGAATGACTATTGTGGTCTAGTCTTATATTGCCGATAGATATCCCTTTCTCCATGTCCATTTTGATCATGCCACATATCTACTCTAACTAAGAGTCATTGTTTGGGGTGGTTCCATGCGTCCACGTTGGGGTGGGGTGGGAAATTAACCTTATCCCATAATAAATAAATTAATTAGGCAATATCCCGCTATCCGATAATTAACCAATTACCCCCATAATTAAGAATTGTCTCAAAATTACTTAAAATTCTACTTATTTTTAATACACTTTATATAACTTACTATTTTGGTCATGTGGTAACTTGTATAGTACTAGTATATAAATATCGAGTATTAACTCTCGACCTGTATTTTACCTCCACATGCCAAACATGGATGAAAATTCATTTTCTTTGACTTGTTTCCCCTTTCACCTTCACGAATTTATTCATCGCTTGCGAAATAGCATAATCCTTATAATCTCCAAATAATCTTTTACTTGGACTGATGTTAATTACCTTATGACAAATTCAATGTACAATACTACAGGGTGCAACATCGTCATAATTTATTACTCCAGAGCATAACATCGACGTAATACTACGGGGCGTAACATTATTCCCCCCTTTGGAACATTCGTCCTCGAATGTTGACTGATGCACTTATTATTTTCATAACTTATGTCTTACGAATACTTTAGAACTTCCCTTTCCATCTAGGTGATTGTTCTCTGAATAAGTCTAAAGTCCAGGGTATTCCTGCCTTAGGCCTCCTTCTCACACCACAACTTGTAGTCGGAATCCTTCCAATCTCGTAACTGTTGCTACCTTCCATCATGCAGCCTATACTATTTTGACCTTGTAAGTGTGCCAAATCTTTATGCTTCATATACAGAGCTTAATAATATGTCCCTTTGGGCATCTATGAGTATACTGAAGTTCTTCGCTTGGTACTTTGTTGAATTCATTAGTCTTTCTATATCTTATCGCATAGGTCCGTTTAGCCATCCGTATGAATTTACTGCCATACCTCTTACTTTAATTTATCGTTGTTGAGGTCTGCTACCAAATCTCTGCTTACTCTTGTTGCTTATTCCACATGTATAAATTTATATCCTTTAATGCTCCTTCATCACCGCTCATCTTTAGAATGATAGCCTAGTCTCATCTCATACTTTGTGACTTTTGTCCGTCTATTATTGATTCACCTCAATATTGATCTACAATATACCAATGATAACTTAACCTTTTATGTAATATTGCTACTAGGATTCACGTTTTATCAGGGAACGTCTGAAATGATTAGATTGATCCACCTGGGGCGATACCCTGCTTTCATAATCGTACCTCACAACATCCCAATGTGATTCCCCTTGCGTGGGTACTTTAATCCTGTCCAATTCATAAGATCCGTTTCTTTTCTTCGTTGAATCCTTACTCAATCGAAGGCCCAAATGTCATCTTTTATCTATCACAATTACACCCTCATTCTTTTATCAGGATGGCATTCTAAATGCTATTAGTCTTAGACTCCTTTGAGTTCATTCAGGCTATAGTGAGATCTGTATAATTTAGAGAGACCATCTGCTCTTCTTGTTTTCATGGGCTTAATCCTGAGGACTTATCAATTTTCGTTACCTTCTTGCTCGCCCTTTCTTATCCTTACTCTTGTCTTCTAGAACCTTGTCGCTTCGCCCTACAATGGCTTGCGACCTACATACTCTATTTATATTACTTGCAACCTTTCAACTTGCTTGCATCATAGATTTCTTTATGTCATTATGGGACATCAAGCGAGACATCACATTGTCTCTAACTCTTCTTTACTGTCTTAATTAACCTCCTTGATACCTAGAACCCATAGGCTATGAGATATGCCACTGACTATGCCGCTATCATTCCTGGATATTGAATCCCATCACTTCTAGCCTTTATCCGAAGTATGGACTATTCACATATTCTGCCTTTGGGTATCTCGTACGATGTTCACCTTTACCTTACTTACCTTAAAATCTTGCATAGTATTTTCTATTTCTTTCATGACCTCCCTTCCACATAGGTATAATTCACGTCCATAACTTGAAGCTCTATTATAATTCTTACACCTCTGGTGCATACACAATCCGATGGGAGCTTCGTACTGACTTCTTATGAGGTTGGTACTCTTCAATTGGCTTCATCGTAAAGCTATTATAAAATATGGCTATTGTACTATCTTTCTTATACCTCTGCTATTTAAGAATGATCCCGAGGGCTATAATTCTCTTGGTCCCTCCTATTTTGCTTAGTCGATGTAACTCTTTAGTCTCCTATTCTTTCTGATCAACCTCTATGTAGGCTTAAGATATATTCCGACCTGCGGTTCCGGGAATTAGTTATTACTTTAGCTGTTCATAGGCACTGAGGGATATTTATGATAAAATCCTTTAACAATTCAATCCTTCATCTATGACCCGAGCTCAATTCTTTCTTTTAACGTATACCAGAATCTTTTACCGCTGTATATGATGCAGGTATAAAACTCCAAACTCTTAAGTGCGTTCATAACGTTACCAACTCGGGATCATTGATCGAATAGTTTCTTTCGTTCCGTCTTAGCTTTCTTCCATGTAAGCTATTACCTTTCCTGGTCTTTCTGCCCCCCTGTTGCGTGCATACTTAGCTTATCTTAGTTCCCACGCATGCTAGAGTTTTTGTGCAACTCATATGATCTCAAATATTACTTTTAATTCTTACTTCCCGTTCATTAGCCACGGTAGGTGCCAGTTTCCTTTGGAATGCTTACAATGTTGTTGCGAGATTGTTGTTATACGACCATTTCCTCTTTAGGTCGTTGTGCTTAGGTTGAAGCCTTCTTTCTTATCTCCTCAGCTAGTCTTTCGTTGTAGTACTTAGGGAGAACCCTTGACTCTCGTAAAGTTGTGAGCTTATTACAGACCTTTTTGATGTCCTTACTTGCATATAATCATCCATAGTTGCTTACTTCCATGCCCTTGTGCTTGTATGGTTGCTTCTGAACTGATATTTTGACTGCCTTCCTAGTGGCACTTTCTTTTATCCCCGTAACATTCATACGTATCTTTAACTACCCCTACTCTTATTTGAATATATTTCAAGTATTATAATGATATTCTTCAAGGCTGAACTCTCCATGTTGGGTTCTACTATGTTTATCTCACACGATATGATGATTCGTCTGTAACCTCCTGTTTAGCCATAACTGGGATCTTCCTGACCAATTACTAACTACTCGTTGGCCCATTCTCACATAAATATTCCATAAAATATTTCTTGGGTTATTTTCTTTGTCTTAACTTATGTCTCGCACTGGTTCCTTATTTATCCATAACATTCCAGGCAAGAACGCCTCACTTCTTCTCCTTGACGTTGTGTTTGCATATTGTTCTTGGACCATAGCCTATCTGTAGGCTTTGAATAGTGCAATCTCATCCTTTTCTTATTTTTATTGCATTCTTCCTTTACCATTTCGTAGCTACTAGAACCACTTAATTGTGACTTAATGACACATTACTCCATATTCCCCCCTTTAGGGATGTACTAAAAACTAAAGCCATGAGGATCTACCTATATATATATTACCTCTTTATCTTTGGTGTCGTTTCTCAACATCAATGATCCTTACCTGCCTTGTGGCAGTTCTTCTGTATCAAGGATGACAAATTCCCTTACTCGCGAGGGTGACACTTAGCGTAACTGGCACATACATTCTCTTAAGCTTAACTTTGCTCACATTGCTTGCTCTAGGGAAGCGTCTCCCTGAATGACTATTCTATGTATTTATCGTGAATCTTCTTCTGTGTTCCCTTCTATTACCACCAGAACGAAATCTGAAATTCCCATGATGTCGAGTACTTCCCAATCATTCAGTCCCTAATTCATGTTTAGTTTATCATTTTTTCCACCAGTCCATGCCGACTTCTATTACTCTGGTCTAACTTTTTCTTCTGAATCACGTTAGCGTCGCGAACTTGTTTCTCGAAGTGAGAATATGACTTTATGGCCTATATCTTTTGTTACCTACATGCCTGTCACTTCTGGTCCTTTCCTTCACTTGACTATCGACTTCTGAATACTGTCATCTTTTTGGCCTACCGTTGCCATCCATGTATCACATCTTACTCTTAATGCTTCATTAGCTCTCCTCTTATTTCCTGCGAACATTTCTGTCTATCACTTTATTTTGAAAACTTCAACAAAATATTCTTTTTCTTTTAGTTCCCCTTTTCACCATCCACTGGTTCATTGGGTTGCGTAGCATTATCTCTCAACTAGGGACGGGAGCCATACTAAGATAATATTTATCCTTTTCAAGCTTCCAGTGCCTGTCTTTGTAGTACTCATGTCTAGCTGTACTATTTTAGAGTGCACAATCTAGGTATCCCATAAGGAGATTTATTATCACCTTTTTAATATCCTTCCGAAATGTAAATTAGCGCAAACTATCCATCCATCATTTTGGGTTACTCTAACCCCATCCGGATCCATCTATCCCATCCTTCTCATAAACCATATCCGTTAGCTCCCATAGGGCATGACTGATATAGGTGTGGTCGATTTTACGTACATCTATTACTGCTGAAGGTAACGCAAAATGCTTATATCTCCCTTCCTGAATGATAAATAATTATAATATTTATTAACTGGGTACCTCGTACCCTTCTTCACCTTGCTTCTTTTACTTGTTAAAACTTGTGTCTAACTTCCGATTTCGTTATTCCTTTTTACCATAAGAGTGGATAAGTATTCTTTCCTTAAAGCTCCTTATCAAGAACCTTACACCTTTTAGTACACGCATGATCTGCCGAAGACCTCACATTTACTCATCATAAGCAAGATGCAAAATCGAGTTCCTATAACTCAACACTTCCACAGTTATATCCCTCATTGACCGTCTTTCTGAATGTAGGCATCGTCTTATTATGAATAGGATTTAGGAATTTGAATTCCTATGACTGAGCTCTACCACACGATCTAGAGTAAGAAGAAAGAGTGACAATCTTAAATGCCTTGTAGCCTCCTGCTTATAAGTGTGGTGCATGACACACCCATAAACAAGACTCTACTAGACACGGCTTGTAGACTCCCTAGGACAGAACTACTCTGATACCACTTTTGTCACGACCCAAACCGATGGGCCGCGACGGGCACCCGATACCTCACTCAACCGAGTACCAACGTGACGTATCTTTCTAATTACATTATCATATACACGTGACATACAGGTCTAATAGTCAAACATAATCATTTATAAATTCAAAACATAGGCCGACAAGGCCATACAATCTTTCACGTATACGACATATGTCTACAAGCCTCTAAGAGTACATAAATGTCATAAAGGTCGGGATATAGTCCCTCCATACCAAACAATACACGTCTAAATCATACTAACCAACCAAGCGACTCCGAAGCAAATGGAGCGCACCAACATCTTCCGCTGAGCTGATAGCCTACTTGGAGGGATCTCGACCTGTCTATCGGGACCTGCAGGCATGAAACGCTGCGTCCCCAGGCAAAAGGGACATCAATACGAATAATGTACCGAGTATGTAAGGCACATAAATAAGTACATAAGAGACATGGAAGAAATATAGAGTACATGACTCAACCTGTAAGCCTGAATAACTTTGTAAATCACAAATTACTTTTAGCGTCATGCATATGCGTATGAATGTCATGTCATGCACAGGTACATGTTTCATAACATCATCAGCCTCTGAGGGCATCCCATCATATCATATCGGCCACTATGGGCAAAATCATCATCGTATACCACCTGATCAGGTGGTGGTGCGTATATAACGCCATAACCTTTCCCATATCCCATATACATATATATATATATATACATACATATATACGCGTATATAACGCCGTTTGAATCATATTTCAGCCACTGTGGGCAACATCATCATCATCATATACCAGCTGATCAGGTGGTGGTGCGTATATAATGCCGTAACCTTTTTCCCTATCCCATATACATATATTTACATATATACGCGTATATAACGCCAACTGGTCATGGGTAAATGCACATGAATGCAATGCATGAAAAGTACGTTAATAAAATCTTTCGGAGCTTCATAAGACCATTTTGCCTTTGAGTAATATCATAAAGTAAACTCTTTTCAACTTTCGTAATTTTTTGCTGAGACTCATGAACATATGATAAAATATTATGACACATGGAAATTCAAGAACATAGATATCTCTAATACTTCTATGAATAGAGTCATTTATGGAATTTGTGCATTTGCACGTTTTGTTCGTATTGCATCGATCATGCCAAAAGAAAGAAGGGATAGCCTTAACATACCTGGAGCCGATTCTCTTATCAATTCCTCTAACACCGTTGATTGCGACAACACGGATTACACACATTTGTGTAGTGCAACGCAAAATGGCACGCACACCAGGTCGACTTTTCTAGAGGTACTCAAGTGCTTTTTTTCACTTCTTGGATGATACCAATAGAATCAATACATAATACTTATGTGTCTATTTCCTTTTCTTCATGAGCCGTCTTAGCCAAAGAGAAGTAAAGATATACAATAAACTTTCTTCTTATGTTTTTGATTAAGGCAAATCGGGTAGAAGAATCTGACACCCCTTACCTCTCTAATCTTAAATTGCTCCAAATTAGCATAAAAGTGCTGAAAAGTCAATGTCTTGGCTTCAATTTCTTTAAGGCAATTTTATCGAAATGGTTAATGGGGAATGACTATTGTGGTCTAGTCTTATATTGCCGATAGATATCCCTTTCTCCATGTCCGTTTTGATCATGCCACATATCTACTCTAACTAAGAGTCATTGTTTGGGGTGGTTCCATGCGTCCACGTTGGGGTGGGGTGGGAAATTAACCTTATCCCATAATAAATAAATTAATTAGGTAATATCCCGCTATCCGATAATTAACCAATTACCCGCATAATTAAGAATTGTCTCAAAATTACTTAAAATTCTACTTATTTTTAATACACTTTATATAACTTACTATTTTGGTCATGTGGTAACTTGTATGGTACTAGTATTTAAATATCGGGTATTAACGCTCGACCTGTATTTTACCTCCACATGCCAAACATGGATGAAAATTCATTTTCTTTGACTTGCTTCCCCTTTCACCTTCACGAATTTATTCATCGCTTGCTAAATAGCATAATCCTTATAATCTCCAAATAATCTTTTACTTGGACTGATGTTAATTACCTTATGACAAATTCAATGTACAATACTACAGGGTGCAACATCGTCATAATTTATTACTCCAGAGCATAACATCGACGTAATACTACGGGGCGTAACAAATTGTGATTGTGATGAAGTGAAAGTTGTGGAACTTCCATTGTGTATCTTTCTATGTATTGTGCAGTGATTGTGTGACTCTCTGTCTGTCTCTTGCCTATGCATTATTGAGTTTACTTAAAGTAAAGTTTGTTCATACATACCAGTACAATTCAAATGTACTGACGTCCCTTTGTCGGGGCCGCTACATTCTTGTGATGATTGTAGGTGGTTCTATAGCAGGTACTCCAGCCCACCGACAGTAGTGCCTCATCTTCGTCCTACCAGCTGTTTTGGTGAGCCCCTCTCCTCTCGGATCCCAGTGTGGTTCATGCCACCTCTCCTTCCAGATTTTTATTTTGGTATTTGTGTAAGGTATAGCCGAAGCCTTGTTATCGGCAAGTATTATATAACTCCTTCGTACTCTTAGAGGCTCCGTAGACAAGAAATGTGGGTTATGTACTTATGTATTTTGGGCCGTATGACTTGTAGACCGCGTAAAGTAAAACTGTGTGTTATGTATATTTTATAAGTATTGTACTACATGTTGGTAATGACAGAATTCTATGGTTTAATTTTAGATTGTAGGAATGCGTCTTAATTATAATTGAATAATGTACATCGGAAATTTCGGGGTAATACGTTGGAGGGAAAAGGGAATCCAGGTCCGCTTGACTGGGGCAACCCGGTCGAGCGCCGGTCGTGTCCCTTGGTTTTGGGTCATGAAAAGCTTGGTATCAGAGCCTATGGTTTTAAAAGAGTCCTAGGATGTCTCAGAGCCGTGTCTAGTAGAGCCCTTCTTATAGGTGTGTTGTTGACCACATCTATAATTAGGGGGCTACACGTACATTTAGGAAATTACTCTTTTCATTGTTATTCTATATCGTGCGGTGAGGTGGAGAGTGAGAATGTCCTTGTCTAATTTGTGCTTTGTTTCGAAATTTTTCAGTAATGGCACCAAAGAAGAGAGCTCGACTCGGCCTTGAGGCCAATGACACCCCAAGTGTGGCTGTGAATCATGTACTTGGTAGTGCGGGTGAGAGTGACTCCCCGGCCTTGAATTTGCCGGACCCTTCTATTCCGGATCAAAGCATTCATGTTCCTGCGGCGGCGGAGGGTGCTGCAATCCCTCCCACTGATATTCCTGATCCCTATACGGTTCCAGCTTCCGGTTCCGGTACGTCCGAGAGGAACCCTAGAGGAGCTATTCATATGTTAACTCAGTTGGTGGCCACTCAGGCACAAAGATTTCATGCTACCCCTGCGTCCTCCATCGGACAGGGAGATTCTGCCGGCTCCAGAGTTAACCAGTTTTTGAGGTTGGCCCCTCCAGAGTTCTCAGGTACGGATCCAGAGGCCGATCCATAGGATTTTCTTGATGAGATGTGCAAGACCCTTCGGGTGATGAAGGCTATAGGGATATAGGGGGTTGAGTTAGCTTCGTACAGGCTGAGGTGAGCAGCATATTCCTGGTTCGAGATGTGGAAGGGTTCCCGTGGAGAGGAAAGTCCTCCGGCTAGATGGGGCGAGTTCATGAATGCGTTCATGGATCACTTTTTGCCTGCCGAGGCTATGGCAGCCCGTGCTACTGAGTTTGAGGTCCTCAAGCAGGGCAGTATGAGTGATTGGGAATACCACATGGAGTTCGTAAGGTTGTCCAAGTATGCTCCCCAGTTAGTGTCGACCATGGATGCTCGAGTTCGACGATTTGTTCAGAGTCTCAGTCCTTTGGTTGTGAATGAGGCTGCTACAGCGGCTTTGTACTCGGACATGAATTATGGGATTCACCCAAGCTACGGAGGCTAGAAAGCTGAAGATACGGGCAGACAGAGAGAGTAGCAGCAAAGCCCGGTCGGTGGGTCACTCAGGGAGCGCAGTTTCAGGGGGTGACCAGTTCAAGGGAGGGGGCCATCAGGGCCATCCCAGTTTTATGCACAGTCTTCAGCCAGTGCACCGCCATCCGTGCACCGTTATCAGTCGAATAGTCATTGGAGATCAGGATCCGACAGTAGGAGACCCCATCAGTCAGGTCGTCCCGGAGGAAGGTTCCAGCAGCAGGGGAGGGCTCTGAGCCCTCAGTGCAGAGGGTTCCATACTGAGGCCTGTTATTTGGATCGCTAGATATGCTACAGGTGTGGGGTGAGAGGTCATCTTCAGCGGGATTGCCGTGCGCCCAGCCAGAGCATGGGTAGGGGGTTTTCCCAGTCATCCGGTTCTTCAGCCGCCACATCTTCAGTGCGTCCTCCAGCTCCAGCAGGACGTGGTGTAATTAGGGGTGGGGCTCGTGGTAGAGGCAAACCCAGCCGATTCTATGCTTTGAGTGGTCGCCAGAACGCTGAGGTTTCTCCATATGTTGTCACAGGTATTCTGAATGTTCAAGCACTTGATTGCTATGCTCTTATTGATCCAGGGTCCTCCTTGTCCGATGTTACCCCGTTTATTGCTTCAAGTTTTGGGATAGAACCTGAACAACTTTATGAGCCGTTCTCTGTATCAACTTCGGTTGGTGATTCTATTACAACAGCGCAAGTCTATAAGAATTGTGTTGTCACGGTATGTGGTCGCGTTATCACGACCGATCTTATTGAGCTTTAGATGGTAGATTTTGATATTATTATGGGAATGGACTGGCTTTATTCGTGCTTTGCTAAGCTCGACTGCCGAACGAGAGTCATGAGACTCGAGTTTCCTAATGAGCCGGTTATTGAGTGGAAGGGGAATGGTGTGGTGCCGAAAGGTAGGTTTATCTCCTGCCTTAAGGCCTCGAAGATGATTAAGAAGGGGTGTATCTATCATTTGGTCCGGGTCGCGGACACCGCTTCAGAAGTGTCGGCCCCCGAGTCCGTGCCAGTTGTGAATGAGTTTCTTGAAGTATTTCCGGACGAGCTTCCAGGGATTCCGCCAGATAGAGAGATTGATTTTGGGATTGATGTACTACCAGATACGCAGCCTATATCTATTCCACCATACAGAATGGCGTCAACAGAGTTAAGGGAGTTAAAGGAGCAGTTGAAGGATTTATTAGATAAGGGGTTCATTCGGCCGAGTGTGTCGTCGTGAGGTGCTCCGGTTCTTTTTGTTAGAAATAAGGATGGGTCACTACGGATGTGTATTGATTATCGGCAACTCAACAAAGTCACTATCAAAAACAAGTATCCATTGCCTCGAATAGATTATTTGTTTGATCAATTGCAAGGTGCGAGGTTCTTCTCCAAAATAGATTTACGGTCTGGGTATCCTAAGTTGAAGATCAGAGAGCAGGATATCCCTAAGACCGCCTTCAGGACTCGTTATGGTCATTTTGAATTTTTGGTAATGTCCTTTGGGCTGACCAATGCTCCAGCAACTTTTATGGATCTTATGAATCGGATTTTCAAGCCATTTCTAGACTCCTTCGTGATTGTTTTTATTGATGACATCCTTGTCTACTCGCGGAGTCGGGAAGATCATGCTAATCACCTCAGATCAGTCCTACAGGCTCTTTATCATCACCACCAGTATGCTAAATTTTCGAAATGTGAGTTTTGGCTAGAATCAGTCGCGTTTTTGGGTCATGTTGTTTCCAGAGAAGGGATTCAGGTTGATCCCCAGAAGATCGCAGCAGTGAAAGATTGGCCTAGACCAACGACCCCGACGGAGGTTCGCAGTTTCTTGGGTCTAGCTGGGTATTATCGGAGGTTTGTGGAGGGATTCTCTACCCTCGCCTCCCCATTGACTAAATTGACGCAGAAAGCAGTGAAGTTCCAGTGGTCCGACGCTTGTGATAAAAGTTTTTAGGAGTTGAAGTCGAGATTGACTTCGGCACCGATATTGACCTTGCCAGAAGGTATAGAGGGATTTGTTGTTTATTGCGATGCTTCAAGGGTTGGTTTGGGGTGTGTGTTGATGCAACGTGGGAAGGTCATAGCGTATGCTTCAAGGTAACTCAAGAATCACAAGAAGAATTTTCCGACGCATGATTTGGAGCTCGCGGCTGTGGTGTTTGCATTAAAACTTTTGCGGCATTATCTTTATGGGGTCCACGTGGATGTGTTCTCAGACCACAAGAGTCTTCAGTATATATTCAAGCAGAAGGAACTAAATCTAAGGCAGCGAAGGTGGTTAGAATTGCTTAAGGATTATGATACGAACATCTTGTACCATCCAGGAAAGGCGAATGTGGTGGCCGACGCTCTCAGTCAGAAGTCTATGGGTAGTTTGGCTCATTTGGAAGCGGATCAGAGGCCCTTGGCTCGGGAAGTTTACCAATTGGCCAATTTGGGGGTTTGTCTTTCGACCTCAGGCGAAGGGGAGGTTATGGTGCATAATGGGGCAGAATCGTCACTTGTAGCGGAAGTCAAGGAGAAGTAGTTTATTGATCCAGCATTGGCACAGTTGAAGGAGGCAGTTCTGAATAACAAATTTCGGCATTTTCACTCGGCAGCCATGATGGAGTGTTGCGATGTCAAGGTAGGATATGTGTCCCAGATATAGATAATCTCCGGGAGAGGGTAATGGCGGAGGCTCATAGCTCCAGGTATTCTGTGCACCCAGGTTCTACGAAGATGTATCATGGTCTCCGAGAGATTTATTGGTGGGGCGGTATGAAGAGGGGTGTGGCGGACTTTGTGTCTAAATGTCCGAATTGCCAGCAGGTGAAGGCTGAGCATCAGAGGCCTGGTGGATTAACTCAACTTATGGAAATACCGACGTGTAAATGGGAGATGATCAATATGGATTTCTTGGTGGGGTTACCTTGCAATCAGCGTAAGTTTGACTCGATTTGGGTAATAGTGGATCGACTCACAAAATCATCTCACCTTTTGCCAATCAAGTCCACCGACACAGCAGAAAGGTATGCCCAATTGTACATCAAGTAGATAGTTAGACTTCATGGCACTCCAGTTTCTATTATCTCAGATCGAGGGGCCCAATTTACAGCTAATTTCTGGCGGAAATTTCAGCAAGGTTTGGGTACTCAGGTAAATCTCAGCACAACTTTCCATCCACAGACTGACGGTCAGGCAGAGCGGACTATTCAGACGCTTGAAGATATGCTACGGGCTTGTGTTTTAGACTTCAAGGGTAATTGGGATGATCATTTGCCGTTTGTCGAGTTTGCTTATAATAACAGCTTCCATGCTAGTATCTGAATGGCCCCGTTTGAGGCATTGTACAGAAGGAAGTGTAGATCTCCGATCGGATGGTTCGAGGTTGGTGAAGCATAATTGTTAGGACCAGATCTTGTGCACCAAGCTATGGAAAAAGTTACAGTCATTCAAGAGAGGATGAAAACTGCTCAAAGTCGTCAGAAATCCTATGCGGACGTTCGTCG
>ML258992.1:1263-13492 GCA_005239495.1 Nicotiana undulata
TCACAACATATCAAGTGAGGAAACACAGTAAAACAGTCCCCCAAGGGGTAAACAGATCGGCACTAGGCCCCAAACACGGCTTACAGCCCAAAACATATCATAATATATAAATACTAATTAAGCAAAGGCCTAAACATCGGTTTCGCAACTCAATAGTAGCCTAAATAGGAAAGATGTTTCCAAAGTTTCCACCTTTTCAAAACCCGTGAAAGGGTGCATAGTCCAGGGTTTCATACCCTCAGGACAGGATTTCAAGACATTACTTAGCTCAAAACTAGCCCGAAAACTATTCCGCAATGCGCTTGCCTCTCGAATCAACCTTCGAAGGCTCCAAATCTACCAAGTTCAGATTTTTTTCATCAATATATGCTTAAGGAATAAATTCCAATTGAAAAATATCGAATTTTGCTCAAAATCCGAATTCGGTAAAAACCCGACCCCGGGCCCGCATCCTGAAACTTAGATATTTTTACAGAAAAGTGTTCTTCATCTTCTCATGATTCTGTACCTATAAAGAACACCAAAATCGGAGTTCGTTTGACCTCTCAAATCGACCCTTGAAGGTCTCATAATCTCATGCCCCAAAATCCTATTTTTCTACTGTTTTTCATGAATTAAAGGCTAGGATTATGGTCAATAATCACCCATAAATGAGTTTTAATAATCAATTTACTTATCTATGTGATACCCACTGATTTTCTCCTTCAAAATTCTTCCAAAAAGCTCCATGTCCGTACACAAATGGTGAAATAAGGGTTTAAGTCGCGGAGGGTTTAATTATATATTTTTGCCCAGGTATTTCCGCACCTGCGACCTACTTACTCGCACATGCGGCTTCGCAGGTGCGATGCTCCTTCCGCGCCTGCGATCTCTACAGGTCTCCCTCAACTTCCGTACTTGCGACTCGACCTCCGCACCAGCGACCTCGCGGGTGCGACCATCCTCTCGCACCTGCGGAAACTCTCCAGCCTCGCCAAGTCTCGCGCCTACGGCTACCTACTCGCCCCTGCGAGACCGCGCCTACGGTTGTTAATCGTACCTGCGATCTCTCTGCACCTGCGACCCACTGCCCGCACCTGCGAGCCTGCAACTGCGGTCGAACATCCGCAGGTGCGGAAATCTCTGTGATTTCACACCAGCAGCTTTTTGCTGCAATTTCCAACTTCCGAAATTCCCGTTAACCATCCGAAATCAATCCCGAGCCCCTCGGGACCCCAACCAAACTTACCAACATTTCCCATAACATCATTCAAACTTAGTTGCACTCTCAAAACACCAAAACTAACATCAAAACACCAAATTTACATCAGATTCAAGCCTAAGAACTTTGATATTTCTAAAATTCACCAATGATGCCGAAACTATCCAATTCAACTCCGATTGACCTGAAATTTTGCAGAAAAGTCCAAAATGACATTATGAACTTGTTCCAATTGTCGAAATTCCATTCCGACCCCGATATCCTATTTTCCACTGCCGTCATAATCGCCAAAAACTAACTTCCGCCAATTCAAGCCTAATTCTACACCGGACATCACAAAATTATTCTGAACACACTCCTAAGTCCCAAATCACCTAACGAATCTATCCGGCCATAAAATCTGCATTCCAAGCTCGTTTACCAATAAGTCAACTTTTAGTTGACTTTTCCCATTTTAAGGCTATTCTTAAGGACTAAGTGCCTGAATTCTCAATTAACCATTCCGATTCACAGCCTATCAACTCTAACACATTAATAACATAATAACCAATCTATAATAAGTCAATAGCAACAGTTATAATGCAGGTTTTTACGTAACGACAGACCGGGTCGTTATATGTATACCCTTAATTGGAAACAAAGACATCAATTAGGGAATGTATACCCTTAATTAGAAAAGGAAATAATCAATTAGGGAATTTATACCCTTAATTGGATAAGAAAACATCAATTAGGGAATGTATACCCTTAATTGGCATCGACTAGGGAGCGTGTACACCCATGTCGGAAAAAGAAATCAATTAGGGAATGTATACCCTTCATTGGAAAAGAAGACATCAATTAGGGAATGTATACCCTTAATTGGAAAAGAAAATATCAATTAGGGAATGTATACCCTTAATTGGAAAGGAAATTATCAATTAGGGAATGTATATCCTTAATTGGATAAGAAAACATCAAATAGGGAATGTATACCCTTAATTGGCATCGACTAGGGAGCATGTACACCCATGTCGGAAAAAAAAAATCAATTAGGGAACGTATACCCTTAATTGGAAAAGAAGAAATCAATTAGGGAATGTATACCCTTAATTGGTTAATGAAAACATCAATTAGGGAAGGTATACCCTTAATTGGCATCGACTAGGGAGCGTGTACACCCATGTCAGAAAAAGAAAATCAATTAGGGAATGTATACCCTTAATTGGAAAAGAAGACATCAATTAGGGAATGTATACCCTTAATTGGATAAGAAAACATCAATTAGGGAATGTATACCCTTAGTTGGCATCGACTAGGGAGCAAGTACACCCATGTCGGAAAAAGAAAATCAATTAGGGAATGTATACCATTAATTGAAAAAGAAGACATCAATTAGGGAATGTATACTCTTAATTGGAAAAGAAATAATCAATTAGGGAATGTATACCCTTAATTGGATAATGAAAACATCAATTAGGGAATGTATACCCTTAATTGGCATCGACTAGGGAGTGTGTACACCCATGTCGGAAAAAGAAAATCAATTAGGGAATGTATACCCTTAATTGGAAAAGAAAACATCAATTTGGGAATGTATACCCTTAATTGGAATCGACTAGGGTGCATGTACACCCATATCGGAAAAAGAAAATCAATTAGGGAATGTATACCCTTAATTGAAAAAGAAGACATCAATTAGGGGATGTATACCCTTAATTGGAAAAGAAATCATCAATTAGGGAATGTATACCCTTAATTGGATGAGAAAACATGAATTAGGGAATGTATACCCTTAATTGGCATCGACTAGGGAGCGTGTGCCCCCATGTCGGAAAAGGTGTAGTTAAGGTCTGGAGACCCTATACCACTTCAGATTTGAGCTATTTTCAACACTCATTTTTTTAATGGGATGCGGGAAAGGATTTTTGAGGAAACTTCCCTTTTGGGGATGTTGCTGCAGAGCTGCTTCTAGCTCTTGCGCCTTTTCTTTTGGTTGCACTTGCTTTTGCATGGTTGATTTTGAGTTGCACCTATTTTTGCATGGTTGCTTTTGAGTTGCACCTGTTTCTTATTTCAACAAACAACAATTTGTTAGTTTGAAATGGTGGGTTGTTTTGCGTCCTTGATTTTTTCAAGCTACTGGATCTCAGCCCCTTTTACGAAGATCTCAACCGTTTGCTTGTTTGCTGGTTGGGGATTGGGTTTCATCTCTAATCCCGGGGACCTTAGCTTTCCAGGTTATACAATGGCGATCGGTCACGTAGGACCCAACATTTTGTTTTGCCTTTGTAGGCCTTTTACTTGCTTCTTCTTTGGGGTTTCCAGAGTGTCGGGGGGAGTTTTGGCCCCTCAAATTCTGCTGCAATGGTTAGTCGCGGGACTTAACCTTTCCAACTTTATTTTGCCTTTATTGGCTTTCCATTTCTGACTTTCCCTCCAACTTTGAATATTTTTGGATTTCAAACCTTGCAGAGAGGGTTAGCCACGTGAAGCTTAACCTTTCACTTCATTCGACTTTATAGGCGCTTCAATTTGATTTTCTCCTTTAAAAGGTTTTTGAGTTTGAAGCATCGGCCGCTATGGCCAGTCGGGATCGACTTGATGCCGCTGACGAGGCTCGGTTCCCTTTACATATTGTCTCGCGTCAAACGAGACCCCTGTAAGTCAGTTTTGCCATCCTTTCTTTGTTTTGCCTTAAAATATAGAGTCGGACTGAAAGGGATTTAAAGAAAATAACAAAGGAACGGAGACAATGAATTTTGACAAGAAATATCCCTTTTGGGGAGAGAAGAAGGACTTATCTGGAGTGCACGCGACTTTCAATGAACATGACATGCGTCTTGGACTGGATGCCTGATCTATATAAACCATCTGACTCTCAGAAATTCGTCACAACTTTTAACTCGAGGTTGAGAAACCTTGCCCCAGATCATGTCGGTATCAGTGACCAATCATCCTTTTTCGATTAGCGGTGCCCTTTTCGGACTTTCACCAGCTAACCTCTCATTTCTCTTCTCGCCATCGCCCAGTAGTGCTCTTTGTGAGTTTTCACCATCAAGATTCTCTCATTTTTTCATTTTTTTTCATTTTTTTTAATTTCTCTATTCACCGTCGTCTTATGGTGCCCGTGTGGGTTTTCACCGATAAGACTCTCTCATTTTAATTTCTCTCATTGCTTGTATAAGGTTCAAATAGATGTATCTTCCCATTCTGGCTTATCTTTTTCGATCGATCAGAAGGACTTGAACAGGATTTGGGGGGCAAAAGAATTTGTATTGAATTACAACCTTGGAACTTTCAGGCGAATCAATGCCGAATATCAACACTTGCCCCAGCTTAAACTCTTGGGGAAAGTGTGGATTTTTATTTGCTGTGACTGAACCCCAGGGAGAGGCTGCCTACGTATCCTTTCGGAATCAAGTCAGACGTAGTTTAGGCAAATATTTTTTGTTTTTGTTTCGATTTTTGTTTTGCTTTTGATTTCTTTTGATTTTTTCTTTTCTTCTCTTTTCTTCTTCTTTTTTTCTTCTTTTTTTTTTTCTTTTTTTTTCTCTTTTTTTTTAAGTTCTAAGGAGGTTAGTCAAAGAAGAGTAACCGGTTCAAAGAGTTTACAAAATGGTAGTGTTTGGGGTAGCATGAATGAAAAGCCTTCATCCTTTCGATCAATTGTGTTGTCATCATGAAGAGGTCAAACATAATACCTTTTGACTGCATCTGCATTGACAGCCGTTTCGGGGTCGTTTCCTTCGATGTCTCCCAAATACAATGCTCCTTTAGGAAGCAATTCCCTTATGATGTACAGACCTCTCCAATTCGGGGCGAATTTTCCTTTTGCCTCTTCGTGGTGTGGGAGGATACGCCTTAACACAAGTTGCCCTACTTCAAAGTTCCTAGGCCGCACTTTCTTATTGCAGGCGCGGGCCATTCTTCGTTGGTACAACTGCCCGTGTCAAACTGCGGCCATCCTTTTCTCATCGATCAGCGTTAATTGCTCCAATCGGGTCTTGACCCATTCGTCATCCTTGATTTCTGCTTCGACAATTATTCGGAGGGAGAGAATTTCGACATCTGCAGATATTATGGCTTTCGTGCCATAGACCAATAGATAAGGAGTAGCTCCAACCGATGTGCGCACTGTCGTGCGATATCCCAATAATGCGAAGGGCAATTTCTCGTGCCATTGCCTGGAAGTTTGAATCATTTTCTTGAAGATTTTCTTAATATTTTTGTTTGCCGCTTCAACGGCGCCATTGGCTTTTGGCCGGTAAGGGGTGGAATTGCGGTGTTTTATTTGGAACTGTTCGCATACCTCCCTCATCAAGTTACTGTTTAGATTCGCGGCATTGTCGGTAATGATAGTCTTTGGGATACCAAAACGACAGATGATATTAAAGTGCACGAAATTCACCACTGCCTTCTTGGTGACATCTTTGAATGTGACTGCCTCGACCCATTTCGTGAAATAGTCAATAGCGACCAAAATAAATCGGTGCCCGTTTGAGGCCCTCGGCTCGATCGGCCCGATTACATCCATTCCCCAGGCGACAAACGGCCAAGGTGCTGACATAGGATGCAATTCTGATGGTGGTGCGTGAATCAAATCGCCGTGTATTTGACACTTGTGGCATTTCCGGACAAAGCTAAAACAATATTTCTCCATGGTCATCCAATAATACCCAGCCCACAAGATTTTCTTTGTGAGGACGTATCCGTTCATGTGGGGACCGCATACTCCTGAGTGCACCTCGTTCATAATCTTTTTGGCTTCTTTGGCGTCTATGCATCTTAATAGATTCAGATCGGGAGTCCTCTTATACAGTACTTCCCCACTTAGGAAGAAACTACTGGCGAGTCTCCGAATGGTTCTCTTTTGATCCCCATTGGCCTGCTCTGGATATTCTCTTGTTTTCAAGAATCTTTTGATATCGTGATACCATGGTCGGATATCGGGCTCTACTTCGACCGTGTTGCAATAACCATGTCTTTCCTTGATTTGAATTTCCAACGGGTCGATGTGAACATTACCCGTATATGGCAGCATTGCCACTAGAGTAGCAAGTGCATCGGCTAGCTCGTTGTGGCATCGGGGAATATATCTGAACTCGACAACTTTGAATCGTTTGCTAAGATCTTCCACATGTTGTCCGTATGGAAGGAGCTTAACATCCCGAGTTTCCCACTCTCCTTGATCCTGCTTGATGATCAAATCCGAGTCTCCCATGATCAATAACTCTTCTACATCCATGTCGATGGCTAGGTTCATACCCATTAAACAAGCTTCATATTTGGCAGTATTGTTTGTACAAAAGAATCGAAGGCGGGCCGTGGCGAGATAGTGCTGTCCCGTGGGTGAAATCAGGATTGCCCCGATCCCAACACCTTTTGCATTTACAGCTCCATCAAAGAACATTTTCCAAGTGTTGGCGTCCTCAGAAGTTATCTCGACTGAATTTACCTCCTCGTCTGGGAAGTATGTACTTAGGGGTTGGTAGTCGTCATCGACAAGATTTTCTGCCAAGTGATCTGCCAAAGCCTGGGCCTTCATAGCCGTACGAGTGATGTAGACTATGTCGAATTCGGTGAGCAGAATCTGCCACTTAGCTAATCTCCCGGTGGGCATCGGCTTTTGGAATATGTACTTTAAAGGGTCCAACCTAGTGATGAGGTAGGTGGTATAAGCCAATAAATAATGCCGGAGTTTCTGAGCGACCCAAGTTAGAGCGCAACACGTTCTTTCCAATAGCGTATACTTGGCTTCGTAGCTTGTGAACTTCTTGCTCAAGTAATATATGGCCTGTTATTTTTCCTGGTTGCGTCATGTTGCCCGAGAACACACCCGAAGGAATTTTCCAACACCATTAGATATAAGAACAGAGGCCTTCCTGGTTCTGGTGGGACTAGCACTGACGGGTTCGACAAATATTCTTTGATTTTGTCAAAAGCGTTCTGACATTCGTCTGTCCATTGGATGGCTGCATCTTTCTTCAACAACTTGAATATAGGCTCACAAGTGGACGTTAACTGAGCGATGAACCTGCTGATGTAATTCAACCTACCCAACAGGCTCATGACCTCCTTCTTGGTTCTTGGTGGTGGGAGATCCCGAATAGATTTTATCTTTGTCGGGTCAAGCTCGATGCCCCGTCGGCTGACTATAAACCCCAGTAATTTCCCAGACGGAACTCCGAAGGCACACTTGGCCGGGTTCAGCTTCAGATCATACTTACGCAAGCGTTCGAAGAATTTCCTCAAATGGTGGACATGGTCATCTTGCATCCTAGATTTAATAATCACATCATCCACGTATACCTCAATCTCTTGATGCATCATGTCGTGGAAAATGGCAGTCATGGCCCTCATATATGTCGCCCCGGCGCTCTTTAGGCCGAACGACATGACTCGGTTACAATAGGTGCCCCAGGGTGTAGTAAAGGCCGTTTTTTCTGCATCTTCTTCATCCATCAGTACCTGGTGGTATCCAGCATAACAATGCACAAAAGACTGTACCTCATGCTTGGCATAATTGTCAACCAAGATATGTATGTTTGGTAGTGGAAAGTTATCTTTAGGGCTTGGTTTATTCAAATCTCAGTAATCGACACATACTCTGACTTTTCCGTCCTTTTTAGGTACTGGAACCACATTGGCCAGCCAGGTAGTGTATTGGACCACCCGGATCACCCCCACTTTTAATTGTTTAGTGAACTCTTCTTTGATTTTGTCACTCATGTCTGTTTTAAATTTCCTCTACTTTTGTTGGACGGGTGGATGATCGGGGTAGGTCGGCAATTTGTGTACCACCAAGTCTATACTTAGTCCGGGCATGTCGTCGTAGGACCAAGCAAACACGTCTTTGAACTCAAGTAGAAGTTGAATCAAAGCGTCCTTAGTTCTTTCATCAGTGTGGACGCTTATCATGGTTTCTCGAACCTCTTCTGCACTACCCAAGTTGATGGGTTCTGTTTCGTTTAAATTCGGCTTAGGCTTATTCTTGAATTGTTCTAATTCTCGATTTATTTCCCTAAAAGCCTCGTCTTCATCATGTTCTGGTTCTTGACTCATTATTTCGAGGTTAGACAGCGTATTAAGATCAGAGCATGAAGTCCGCAAGCATGTCATGTTATTTAAAGCCGCATTATTAGGACTGAAAAAATAAGAAAAATAAGCAAAAATCAGAAGGAATAGTAGACTATGAAATTTTGATTTTCATTTCATTGAATTTGTACATAGGAGGATTTACATTGGAATTCAAAAAGGCAGTAAATTAAAAACACTTGAGTTACACCCTGAAATAACTCATAGTGCAGGAAAGATGGCAAAACTGAACTACCGAGTCTCCCGCCTGACGGGGAATGGAGTAGCCTTCCAATTCTGCAACTTGGCGTTTGGGCCCATGTATTGCACCTCAGCGGTGCTTGAACCTTCTCCCAACTGGACCATGTTTGTTTCATACGACATCTGCTTCATGGCCTCGCAGATTCCCTCGATCTCTTCGGCCGTAAAGGCCTCTTCTTCTTCTTCGACATATTGCGGTTCGATGAAAGTCTCAGTAATATGTGGGATCGGCTGAGGTAGGTCCCACCCATTGCTGTTACGGGCGTCGTCCCACTTCCCATCTTCATCTGAGGCTTGGAAACCTAAACCGAATAATTTTTTAGTGGCCCGTAGAGAGATCGGTTCAGTGATACCTTACAAGGACAAGCCAAGCCCCTTTCCGAGTCTGTATCCATGTCTAATCATGTCGGTAGCGACCATGATCGATGCATTTTATAGGCAGGGTGTGGGCATGGAGCACCTTCTTCATGTTGGTCAGCCGGCACAATTTCAAACGCTTGATAGACAATGTGCTCACTCCCTCTCTGGCTACAAGATTGACTGCTCGTCCTCCCCGTGGACCACTATCTCTTGGTTTTCATATTCGAATTTGTTCATTTGTTGGAGATTAGAGGGTACGACTCCAGCGGCATGAATCCACGGTCTTCCAGCAAGAAATTGTATGAGGTATCCATGTCTAGGATTTGGAAGGTTACAGTGAAGTCCACAGGGCCGATCGTCATGAGTATGTCTATTTCGGCAATGGTGTCCCTTTTGATTCCATCGAAGGCACGGACACAGACATTATTTGGCCTGATCCTCTCAGTACTGATTCCCATTCCTTGTAGTGTGGATAAAGGGCAAATATCTACCCCGGAACCTCCATCAAGCATAACTCTTTTCACATAATATCCCTCACTTTTAACTGTTAAGTGTAGGGCTTTGTTGTGAGTGGCTCCTTCGGCGGTAGATCATCCCGGCTAAAAGAAATTTTGTTTACTGCAAAGAAACGCTCGGCCATTCTTTCCAATTGTTCGACTGAGGTCTCTGCCGGCACATACGCTTCATTCAGCATTTTCAAAAGTATTTTCTGATGCTCGCTTGAGCCCATCAACAAAGATAAGAGTGACACTTGATCAGGAGTTTTCCTGAGTTCCTCAATTGTGGCATATTCAGTCATGTTCATCTTTTTAAAGAACTCTTCAGCTTCCTCGGCAGTGATAGGTCTTTTAAGAGGGAAGCGTTTGTGCTTGTTTTTGGCTAGCTCCTTCAGATTGAGGTATCCTTCAGAGGAGTTCGCTTAGATTGCTTCCCGTGTCATTTTTTTCCCTTTGTATGTTACTACCATCTTGTTATAGTTCCAAGGGAAGACAGTAGTATTTTTTATGGGAGTTTGCGGCGCGCGGCTAATAACCACGGGCTCATTCAGCCTGGGTGAAATTATTTTCCCCCACGCCACGTATGTCCCCTTTGGTACATACATTGTCGGGCCGTTTGTCATGGCTCTTTTAAATTGTAGCCTTCTGGGTGGGCTCAACATACCTTGTTCTTTCTTGAGTGCACTGGGGACGTAAAGAATGGTGTCTTTAGAAGATTCTACCTTTGTCTTAGCTTCAGCTTTCCCCGTGGCTTGAGGAACGGGATTACTCTTTTTTATTTCCTTGGCGGGCTAGGGTGTTGCCTTGGGCTTTTTCTCTGCGTCTACGATGGCAATGATGGCCTTTAAAGCTGGGTCAAAATCTTGGTCCTCGCAGATCATGCCGATAACGGGCCCATTGTTATGGGCGAGTAATGGATTGTTAGTCACATTGGGAGCTTCTTCATCTCTTAACACTACCTTCTTTTGCTCTATAAGATTTTCCAAAGCCCGCTTTAGATTCCAGCAATCCTCTGTGTCATGTCCCTCTGCCCCGGAATGGTAGGCATAATTGGTTCCGGGTTTGTATGACACTGATGCTGGGTTTTGTCTGGTCGGAGGTACGGGCTGCAGAAGCCCCATCTGGACCAATTTTGGGAAAAGGCTTGAATATGGCTCGCCGATATGAGTGAAATTGGGTCTCCTCGGGGGCTCACGGGGGTAAGCATTGTATGGGTAGTTATTTTGGGGAGGTCGTGGATTGTATGGAGCTGGGGGAGGATGGTTATTTCTCGGGGGCGGAGCTCTGTTCTGGTTGTATTATTGTTGCGGCCGGAAATGCGGTTGAGCGTTCATTACTTCATAGGGAAAAGGAGATGTATTGTAAGCTGCATTTTGGTGAAGCTAATAGTGTTGGGAGGTTTTGGGGAATGGACCTGAGTGTTGCTGAGGACCCCTGACATCGGAAGCCATCATGGACCCTTCTTCTTTCTTCTTTCCGTTGGCTGCATTCCCGGATCCGTTTTGGATGGCCTAGAAGTTGCTCTTATGGCTGATTGGCTTAGGATACAACCGGTCTTTAAGCCATTCTCAACCATTTCCCCAATTTTGATTGCTTCTGCAAAGGGTTTGCCCATGGCGGACATCATATTTTGAAAGTAATCCGCTTCTTGTGCTTCCAGAAAAACACTGACCATTTCGACCTCATCCATCGGAGGTTTGACCCTAGACGCCTGCTCGCGCCACTTAATAGCATACTCTCTGAAACTTTCTGAGGACTTCTTTTTGAGGTTGGATAGAGAGTTTCTATCGGGAGAAATATCCACGTTGTATTGGAATTGTCGGACAAAGTCTCGGGCTAGGTCATCCCACACGTGCCAGCGGGATATATCCTGGTCCATGTACCATTCTGATGCAATCCCTGTTAAGCTCTCTCCAAAATATGCCATGAGAAGTTCCTCTTTCCCACCTGCTCCTCGGAGTTGGTTGCAATACCTTTTCAGATGAGCGATGGGGTCCCCATGTCCATCATATTTTTTGAACTTGGGGGTTTTGAACCCGAGAGGCAAGTGGACATGTGGGAACATGCACAAATCGGCGTAGGAAACGCTTTTCTGCCTGCTCAAACCCTGTATGTTCTTGAGGCTCTGCTCGATACTCTTCATTTTCCGAGACATTTTCTTCGTTCTCGGGGATTTTCTTATCTCGTCCCAAAGTAACTTCATACTGAGGTTGTTGGGGTATGAATCATGAGTGACATGAGTGGCGCCCAGAAATGATGGTGTTTGGAATGCGAATGCTAGCGGTTCAAAGCTAGGCCTGGTGATAGTTGGCGGAGCCGTGGCATAGCTCGGTGGTGCAGTGAAGATGTTGGATGATGCACCAGAGAACAAGACCTGGGGGCGAACCTCAGAAGGTCTTCCGGCAAAGTGAGCCGACATAGTTGGGTATCCGAGCGGTGTCGCCGGGTAACTTATGGGAATGCTAGAAATTCCGGCTGTCCTGTGGATTATCTCAGGGAAACCCGGGATGGAACTGGGCGTTTCCCTACCATTGGACCATGCGTCCCACATTTCTAACATGCGGCATCGCAGGATCCTATTATCTTCAGCTGTAGCTGACTCAGACGTTGGGATGACTGGATTCGGGTCCTCCACCGAAGAGTTGACATTCGATAAGTGGCTTTCGGATGTCATTTCTATGCTTCCCTTTGATCTCGTGAAGTAAGGATGGGGAGCCAGGTTACCACAAAACCAACCACCCTAGAAAAACACCTTTTAGAGTGAACCAACGAAACGTTAGGTCGAAGCATATTATCACATAGGGAAATCGCACGTTTGGGGTATGCAATGCACCTAGGCAATTAAACGCTTTCT
>ML258997.1:0-12204 GCA_005239495.1 Nicotiana undulata
TGAGAAAAATGCAGTTTATTATTTATAATAGTTGAAATAAAAGTATTGTGAAAGGCTTGGCCTGAATCGTGAATGTTTGAAATAAATATATCTATGACAGTGCTAAGGGTGGACAAGGGGATATATATATATATATATATATATATATATATGACTGTGATAAGGGTGGACAAGGGAAATAAATATATATGACTGTGATAAGGGTGGACAAGGGAAATAAATATATATGATTGTGATAAGGGTGGACAGGGAAAACAAAAATATATGACTGTGATAAGGGTGGACAAGAGAAATAAATATATATGACTGTGATAAGGGTGGATACGAGAAATAAATACATATGACTGCGATAAGGGTGGACAGGGAAAATATAAATATGTGACAGTAATAAGGGAGGGTATTTACATTTATATTTTACTGATTTTTCAAGAAAAAGAGAATCAAAGTTTTGAAAAGCTAAAATGTTTATTTTACTACTCTTTAAATATTTTAGTACTATTGTTATTCANCTGTAGAGTTCTTTCTTGCTCATTATTGTCGTTGTTAAAGATTATATTGTTGAAGCCCGACTTAGCCTCGTCACTACTACGCCGAGGTTAGGATCGACACTTACTCAGTACATGGGGTCGGTTGTACTGATACTACACTCTGTGCCCTTTTTGCACAGATCCAGGTACCATTCAGCAGTAGAGGATTCTAGGACGACTACCCGATTTCGTTTGGAGACACGAGGTACATCTGCCGGCGTTCACAGATATCCGAGAGTCTTCTCCTATATTTACATACACTGTTTTATATCATTCAGAACAGTTACACTATTTCTTTCAGACATTCTTTGTAGCATTCTTTAGTTGTTTGTGGATTGTGACACTAGACCCTAGGGTAGTTCTAGAGTTGTTATTATAAATATTATCGTGGTTCATTTCATTTAGTTGGTCAGTTTTATTATTTTATTTTGTGGTTGTTGGGAATTAATTTGATTAAGTTCATTTAAATTAAATTATTTATGCTGAAGTAATTAATTAAGGAAAATTAGTTAATCGACTTCTAACATTGGCTTGCCTAGCAAGTGTGGTGTTAAGCGCCATCACGATCGCTAAGGTTGGGAATTTGGGTCGTGACAATCTGACTTGATAGGTTTTGGCCATATCTCTCCACCCATATCTACAAGTATAAGTGCTCATCCTGTCAGTACTCGGTGAACTATGTAAGGGCCTTACAAGTTGGGTGATAATTTCCCCTATGCTTGGGAAGATTCGTTTCTGCACCAGCTGTCTTGGTGTGAATTGCCTTGATCTAACCTTTTTTTTGAAAGCCCATGCCATTCTGTTATGATAGAGCTGACCCTTACACATTGTTTCGGCATTCTCGGTGGAATTTAGAAATTTCAAAGTTCTTAGGCTTGAATCCGATGTGATTTTGGTATTTTGATGTTATTTTGGGTGTTCCGAGGGTTCAACTAAGTTTTAATGATCATATATGATGTGTTGGTCTAATTGGTTGGGGTCTAGAGGGGCTCGGGATTGATTTCGAATGATTAACGGAAAGTTTTGAAGTTGAAGAGTGCAGCAAACAGCTGCTGGTGTGATTTTACTGTTGTTTCCGCACCTGCGGATGTTTGATCGCAGGTGCGGTCCCACAGGAGCGCAAAAGGCTCCGTATGTGCGAGATTTGGCCAGCCCAGGATATGGTCGCAGATGCGGACACTGACCGCACCTGCGATAGTGTAGCCGCAGGTGCGAGAATTGCCGGTTTAATGAGAAACCGCAGGTGCGGTCCACCTGAGCGCAGGTGCGGACCATAAGTGCGAGAATTTGGCCGCATGTGCGAAAAGCCTGGGCAGAAAAGTATAAAAAGGAGACTTCGCAATTTTTAACCCTCTTTTCACCATTGTTGTGCGAGTTCCGAGCTTTTTGAGGGTTTTTGAAAAGGGAAACGTTTGTGCATCATTGAGGTAAGATTTTTGGACTCATTAACTCGATTATGTGTGATTAAAGACCTCATTAACATTGTTGAATTGGGGAAAATCAGTAGAAACAGGTGAAGTTAGGGCTTGAGATTATGAGACCTTTTAGGGATGATTTGAGGGGTCAAACGGACTCCGATTTCAGAGTACTTTATATGTACGAACTAATGAGATGATGAGGATCGTTTTGGTATAAGGTNCTCCCTTAGCATAAATTGATGTGAAAAATATGATCTTGATAGATTTGGAGCACTCGGAAGTTGATTCGAGGGGAAAGCGTGTTGCAGAGTCTTTTCGGGCTAGTTTGAGGTAAGTAATGTCTTTAAATCCTGTCCCGAGGGTATGAAACCCCAGACTTTACATCCTTTCACGGATTTGGAGTGACGCACACACTGGATGACGAGTGTAGGGCGTGCACGAATTGGAATTTTTTTTGAAAAATGTACCTTTTAGGCAACTATTGAGTTGCGAAATCGCTTTTAAAGTAAATGGTTCTTAGTATTACTATGTTTTGTTATACTTGGGCTGTAAGCCATGTTTGGGGACTAGTGCCGATATATTTTAACCCCTTGGGGGATATTTTTACTGATATTCCTCACTTATTATATTATGATTTTACACTCAGTCTTTCTCGAGAAATTGTTGACACTCCTATTTGATGATATTACTATTTCTTGAAATAAAATACTATTTTGGGTCGAGAACCCTATTTTATTCATGGCCCGAGTAGCATGCTGAGAGTGTCTGACTGAGTGAGGCCGAGGGCCAATTTTGTGAGGATGTTATGATATGATTGAGGCCGAGGATCAATTTGGTGAGGATGTTATGTTATGAGTGAGGCCGAGGGCTAATGTTTTGAGGGTGTTATGATATGAGAGAGGCCGTGTGCCTGAGAGTGATTGATGCCATGATTTGGTTCGTTTATAGCGCTTGGGCTGTAGGAGCCCCTCCGGAGTCTGTACACACCCCCAGTGAGCGCAGATACCTACTGAGTGCGAGTGCCGAGTGCCGAGTGACTGGGAGGCATGAGTGACGGTGAGGTTGCCCGCGGGGCTGATATTGAATGATAGTGAGGTGCTGAGGGAAATTGTTATGAGTGACGATTATGGCCCGAGGGGCAGTTCTATGACGATATTTTACTGAGTTTTGACTATGATTCACTTCATTTTTAAAACTGATATTACTGAGAAATTTTGGAAAAATATACTTGTTTCAAAGGATGTTATGGAAATTGGTTTTCGAACTTATGTATACTGTATTGAGACTTGATGTTTTACTGTTTTGTTGATTAGTGTATCTGTGCTGCGTGTTTCTTATTCTCAGGCTGTGATTTATTTACATTACTACTGAGTTGGCGTACTCATCATTACTCCCTGCACCTCTGTGTGCAGATCCAGGTACGAGTTCTGAGTAGTGATTTCTTTGAGACCGTTCATCGTCAGCTTTGGGATTTCGAGGTAGCTGTCCAGCGTCTGCAGCTTCTCCATTTCCCTTCCTTATTTAGTATTAGTATTTTATTCTTAGACATTGATTATGACATTAGCAAAGTTATTTTATTCTTAGATGCTCGTGATCGGTTGACTCTAGTCTTGGGGGATTTGTTTAGACTGTTAGTTGTTATTATGCTTGCTTAAATACTTAGAGGAATTTTTATACTCAGTTTGCTGGTTATTATTGATTTTTGAGGAACTTTTATTAAAATAAATGAGTAGTTATGTGATGGTTGTCTAGCCTAGTTTCACGATAGGCGCCATCACGACCTGTTAGAATTTTGGGATCGTGACAGTTGAATTGGCGGCATTGTCAATAATGATTGACTCAGGTACCCTAAACCGACAAACAATGCGGCCCTGGACAAAATATGCTACGACCTTCTTAGTCACAACCTTATAGGGCGCGACTTCAACCCATTTTGTGAAGTAGTCTATAGCCACCAAAATGAACCTGTGTCCGTTTGAAGCAGCGGGTACAATTGGTCCGATAACATCCATGCCCCTAGCAGAGAAAGTCCAGGGTGAACTCATTGCATTGAGTTTGTTGGACGACACTCATATCATATCAACATGTATCTGGCATTGGTGATACTTTTGAACATATTTGATGCAATCTGTTCCATAGTCATCCAAAAATACCCTGCTCTTAATATTTTCTTGGACAAAACGAAACCACTCATGTGAGGTCTGCAAGTTCTAGCATGTATTTCTTCGAGCAATCTAGATGCCTCTTGGTATCGACACATCGGAACAATCCCAAATCAGGAGTCCTCCTATACAAAATTCCTCTACTTTGAAAGAAACTGTTGGCCAATCTTCAAAGCGTGCGCTTCTGAGTGTGTGTAGAGTTCTTCGGGCATACTTCATTTTTCGAGTATTCCTTAATATAGTGGAACCATAGATTTCCGCCGAACTCTTCTTCAACATGAGCACAATAAGCTGGATGCTTATGAATTCCTATTGGGATAGGATCGATAAAATTCTTGTCTGGATGTTGTATCATGGAAGACAAGAATGCTAATGCCTCTGCAAACTCATTCTGAATCTATGGAACATGCTTGAATTCTATCTTTGTGAACCTATTGATCAACTCTTGCACACAATGCAAGTATGGCAATATTTTAGTGTTCTTAGTTAGCCCATTCTCCTAGTACCTAGTGTACCAATAGATCAGAATATCTGATTACTAGCAATTATTGATCGTTTATGTCGATGGCCAGCCTGAGCCCCAAGATGCAGGCCTCATATTCCGACACATTGTTGGTGTATGAGAACTTAAGTTTTGCGGATACCGAGAAATGTTGACCGGTTTCTGATACTAAGACAGCTTCGATGCCCACTCCCTTGAAGTTTGGTGCTCCGTCGAAGAACATACTCCAACCACAGTATGCCTCGGTAATATCTTCGCCTACAAACGACACCTCATCATCGGGAAAATACGTCTTCAATGGTTCGTATTCTCCGTCTACGGGATTCTCCGTCAAGTGATCAACCAATGCTTGCCCCTTGACTGCCTTTTGAGTTACATAGATGATGTCAAATTCACTTAGCAATATCTGCCACTTTGCTAACTTACCCGTAGGCATGAGTTTCTGAAATATGAATTTTAGTGGATCCATCCTTGATACGAGATATGTAGTGTACACACAAAAATAATGTCTCAACTTCTGGGCTATCCATGTCAAAGCACAACATGTGCGTTCCAACAAAGAGTACCAGGCCTCGTAAGGCGTGAACTTCTTGGTCAGATAATATATCGCTTGCTCTTTCCTCCCAGTTTCGTCATGTTGTCCCAGAATGTGGCCAAATGCTCCATCCAACATGGATAGGTAAATTAGTAGAGGTCTTCGTAGTTCTGGCAGGACGAACACGGCGGTTTAGATAAATACTCCTTGATTTTGTCGAAGGCTTTCTGGAATTCTTCATTCCAGCTTGTGGCAACATCTTTCCTCAACATTTTGAAGATCGGCTCATATATCACCGTTGATTGTTCTATGAAGAGACTAATATAATTGAGGTGTCCTAGAAAACTCATCACTTCCTTCTTATTCTTTATTGGTGGAAAATCCTAGATAACTTTGATTTTTGACGGGTCTAACTTGATACCTCAGCGGCTGACGATGAAACCTAGAAACTTTCTAGAAGGGACTCTGAAGGCACATTCGGGGTTCAACTTGAAGTTGTATTTTTGGAGTCGGTCAAAAAATGTTTTCAGGTCTGCTATGTGGTCTGAACTCCTTTTGTATTTGATGATAACATCATTCAGGTACACCTCTATTTCCTTGTGTATCATATCGTGGAAAATAGTCGTCATGGCACTCATGTAGGTGGTCCCAGTATTGTTCAAACCAAATGACATCATTTTGTAACAATATATTCACCATGGTGTGATAAAGGCGGTCTTTTCGGCATCCTCTACGTCCATCCAAATCTGATGATATCCTGCGAAGCAATCCAAAAAGGATTGGAGTTCATGATTTGCGCAGTTGTCGATCAGTATGTGTATGTTAGGCAACGGGAAATCATCCTTAGGACTTGCTTTGTTAAGATCTCGGTAAACAACACATACTTTAACTTTCCCATATTTCTTCAGACCGGCACAATGTTGGCTAACCAGGTCGTGTATTCAGATCCAATCACGATCTTATATATAAGAAGAACAAAAGATCTTTCTTGATCAATCCCTTTGCCCCTCATTCTTCAATGAGTTTGTCCATCGAGTCAGTAGCACGCTTGCACCCAATTTCTTATGTACACAAGAAGGATCATTTTTCGGATCTGATTGTAACAATGGAGAAGTAGGAAGACTTTGGCGATTCATAATAGAAGGGGGTATCTAGAATATCTATGTCCCAGGACATAAAATATGAATAATCCTCAATCACCAATCCTTGCATGAATATGGGTTGTGCTCGAGAGGCTATGAATCGATTGGACCTGCCAATCGAATGAATCGTAACACTCATAATGATCGACTTTACGAAGATTCCATTTGATTCCGGAGCGCTTTGTCCCGCCTATCAGAAAGGCCCCCACCCATCTCTCTAACTTCAGATAGGATCTTGTGGAACAGGATTTGATTCTTCAAGCGGTTCAGTACAAACGAAGAAATTTGTATAGCTGAAAGTTGCCAAATCGGTTGAAAGAATTGAAAGGAATGCTGGAAAATGAGCTTCAAAGCTTGAACTTCCACTTTCAATAGTCAGAATATCAATAAAAAGCAGGTTCTAGGGCTTTCTCTGATAGAGGCTCGCTTCTTCAAGTTCAAGTTCCGCTTGCTGCTTCTCATTTTGATAGGAGTAGGTGCTTGCAGCTCGCTCGCTGTCTACTAAATACTATGATTAGCCCTCGGTCGGGATGGTCCTGTCGAAGAACTTGATTCATGCAAAGAAAGAAACTTAGGATAGGAGACCCTGAGTGTGGAGGGGTTAGCCTTGAGCCAGGTCTTGATTGTTTATTCCATTTTGTTGGTAGGCCTACTTAGGTTAGGGTTCCAAACCTCAGTTCTTACCAACCTCCGGTGTGTAATCTACATCTTTCTAGATAGAACTCGGTCGAATAAGAATCATTGATTCCCTCTACCTAGACTGATCTTTGTTCTGATGATGATAAACCATCCCTCTTCGGTATCAGCAGAGAAAGTAGAGTACCAGTAGCTTCGGTTGTTGAATCTCGCCTTCCTTCTTCGAACCTTTTGGTATGTATTGCCCCCTTCGTCCTGACGGGAATGAGCAACGACGAAATGAGAAGATGAGGTGCCTCGGGCATTATCCATGACTGCTTATGTCTCTAGCATGACCACTTGATGAAATCTGGAGGGAAGTGGGGTAAATGGCCGATCTTTTGTTGTCATTAAGGTCCCTTCCCCCTGAGTTCAAGATGTCCCTTCCGCTTCTCTTTCACTCACCTCCTCACCCGTACGACTCTCGATAGTAGAAGAGATAAAGGGGAGCACCTTGCTTCAAGAGAGATCCCGAAGGCTCGAACTTTTTGCTAGCTTTGAAAGATGGGCCGAAGGCTTCGATGATCAACCCCTGGCACATTTAGGTTTTGATCTTCGGCCATCCTGGTCCTCAGGACCCAACGCTATATTATTCAACTATATTTTCTTTTAAAATGAAAAGATGAGGAGGGGTCCTTCCCTGCAATGTATGTAGGAGGGTCAGCTTCTACTTACTTCCTTCTAGAAGCGAAGGTTGGCAAGGAAGACCATTCATTTTGAGGAAGCGACTGGAAGGGAAGCAACTGGGATAGACTGCTGATCTTCTGGAGTTTTAAAGGATTTTCTGGTAATTTGTCGTCGAACTTATGTATTTGACGTATACTTTATGGTGACTTGATGTTTACTGTTTTGTGGATTGGTGTTTTGTGCTATGTGTTTCTCGTTCTCAGACTGTGATTTATTTTCATTATTACTAAGTTGGCATACTCATCATTACTCCATGCACCACTGTGTGCAGATCCAGGTACTGGTTCGAAGAAGTAGTCGTCCGAGTTCGTTATCAGTAGCTTACAGGATTTCGAGGTAGTTGTCCAGCGTCCGCAGCTTCTCCATTTCCCTTCCTTATTAGTATTAGTATTTATTTCATAGACATTGTTTAAGACTTTACTAGAGTTAGTTTATTTTCTTAGATGCTCATGATCATTGACTCCATTCTTGGGAGGATTTGTTTAGACTGTAAGATTATTATTGGGACGTAAAGACTTAAAGAAATTATTTATACTCTGTTTGCTGCTTATTATTTATTTTTGAAATGTTATAATAGAACAAATTAGTATTTAGGTGATGGTTGGCTAGCCTAGTTCCACGATAGGCGCCATCACGACCAGTTAGGATTTGGGGTCGTGACAAGTTGGTATCAGAGCTCTAGATTACATAGGACTTAACGGTCATGAGTAGGTTCAGTAGAGTCTTGCGGATCGGTACAGAGATGTCTATACTTATCTTCGAGAGGCTGCAGAACTCTTAGGAAAAATCTCAATTTCTTGAACTCTTTCGTGATAATCTATTGGTTCTTGGAATCTGAACTCATGTTGTTTCATTCTCTCACAGATGGTGAGGACACGCACTGCCGATCAGGGTGACCAGACACCAGCCCGACCCAAAAGGGGTCGAGGCCATGGTGGAGTTAGAGGACCAGCCGGGGCAGTACCACATGATCCCCCTATCTTTAAGGATCAGGTTCCCGCCGAGGGTTCTCCAGCAAGACAGGCTGAAACACCGACAGTGCCTATTATTATTCCGGGTCTTCAGGAGACTCTTGCTCAGATATTGACAGTGTGTACCAGTTTAGCTCAAGCAATTTCTATGTATACTACTGCCACTACAGCTCAGGTCGGGGGAGGCATTCAGACTCCAGCTGCTCGGACACCTGAGCAGGTTGTACAGGGTATTCAGGCACTGGGGGTAGTCCCAGCCCAGCTGGTTGCCCTAGTTCAGGATTATGTGGTTCCATCTATGCCCGAAGATGAGCAGTGTAGGCTGGAGAGGTTTAGCAAACTTCAGCCTCCGACTTTCAGCGGCGCAGAGGGTGAGGATGCCCAAGGTTTCCTGGATAAATTTTAGAGGATACTACGTACTGCGAGTATTTTGGAGACCAGTGGGGTCTCATTTGCTACATTTCAGTTTACGGGTGCTGCTTTCACTTGGTGGGAGGCATTCAAGAGGCGTAGGCCGGTTGGTTCAACACCTCTCACCTGGAAGCAGTTCTCCACGATCTGTTTGGAGAAGTATATTCCTTAGTCCCACGGAGAGGAGCAGCGCAGGTAGTTTGAGCAGCTGCGCTAGGGAGAGTTGTCAGTTACTCAGTACGAGATAATATTTTCTGAGTTGGCTAGGCATCTTCTGAGTTTGTCCTTACTGATAGGGAGGGGATCAGGATATTTGTAGATGGTCTCACATATCGGCTTCGCATTTTGATGACCAGGGAGAGAGTGTCTGGAGCTACATTTGAGCAGGTAGTTGACATTGCTGGGGACATTGAGTCGGTTCGTAATGAGGAGAGGGAGACCAAGAGGCCTTGTGGATCAGGTAGCTTCAGTGGTGCCCCTTGTAGAGGGCAGTTTCAGCATAACAGAAGTCGTCCATTTAGACCTCCTCAGCCAGTTCGCCCAACTTATAGTGGTGCATCTTCAGTGCAGGGTCCTTGCATTTCTCATCAGGGACGTTCATCTTTTAGTTCCCTTTCAGCTCAAAGCTCTTTTAGAGCATCATCATATCAGGGTTCTTCTATGCACGGTTCATTCGGCGGTTATCATGGTGGAAGGGGTTCTCTTCTGTCCCCATCTTCAGCTTCAGGTGGTTGTTTTGAGTGTGGAGAGTTTGGACATGATTGGAGGTAGTGTCCCCGTCGTCCTGGTAGTTCATCTCAGTAGAGGGTTCAGCACTCGACTTCAGCCTCAGTCACTTCACCACCTACCCAGGCAGCCAGGGGTGGTGGTTAGGCAGCTAGAGGCCACCCTAGAGGGGGAGGTGAAGAAGGTGGAGGCCAGCGATGTAGTTACACACTTTTGGCTAGGCATGATGCTATGGCATCTAATGCGGTGATTACGGGTACTATCTCAGTTTTTTCAAACTGATGCTTTGGCTTTATTTGATCCTGGTTCCACATACTCTTATGTATCATCCTATTTCGCTCGCTTTCTGAATATGCCCCGTGAGTCTTTAGTTATGTCTGTTCATGTTTCGACTCCGGTGGGTGATACTATTGTTGTGGAGTGTGTGTATCGGTCGTGTCTTATATCTATTGAGGGTCTGGAGACCCGAGTGGACTTGATGTTAGTCAGCATGGTTGTTTTGATGTGATACTAGGCATGGATTGGTTATCCCCATGTCATGCTATTCTTAATTGTCACACTAACACCGTGACTCTAGCTATGCCTGGAGTTTCGAGAAGAACCGGTATCCTTTGCCTCGTATTGATGACCTGTTTGATCAACTTCAGGGAACTTGGGTGTTCTCCAAGATGGACTTGAGGTCGGGGTATCACCAGTTGAAGATCCGGGATTCTGACATTCCGAAGACTGCTTTCAGGACCATATATGGTCATTATGAGTTTCGGGTTATGTCATTTGGGCTTACCAATGCCCCAGCCGCTTTCATACAATTGATGAACAGTGTGTTTTAGCCTTACCTTGATTCGTTCATCATTGTGTTCATTGATGATATCCTGGTTGATTCCCGTAGCCAGGAAGAGCATGCTCAAAATTTGAGAGTGGTGTTACAGTGGTTGAGGGAGGAGAAGCTTTATGCGAAATTCTTCAAGTGTGAGTTTTGGCTTGGTTAAGTAGCATTCTTGGGGCACTTGGTGTCTAGTGAGGGTATTCAGGTTGATCCGAAGAATATTGAGGTGGTGCATAGTTGGCCCAGAACGTCCTCAGCTACGGAGATTAGGCGTTTCCTTGATTTGGCGGGATATTATCGTCGTTTTGTGGAAGGATTCTTTTCTATTGCTTCACCTTTGACCAGATTGACCTAGAAAGGTGCTCCATTAAGATGGTCTAATGAGTTTGAGGAAAGCTTTCAAAAGCTCAAGTGAGCATTGACCACAGCTCTTGTGTTGGTTTTGCCTACTGGTTTGGGTTTTTACACAGTCTATAGTGATGCTTCTAGAGTTGGTTTGGGAGCGGTATTGATGCAGGACGGTAGGGTGATTTCCTACGCGTCTAAACAATTGAAGGTGCACGAGAAGAATTATCCAGTGCACAATCTTGAGTTAGCTACCATTGTTCATGCCTTAAAGATTTGGCGGCATTACTTGTATGGGGTACAATATGAGATTTTCACTGATCATCGTAACTTGCAGTATCTGTTGAGGTAGAAGGATTTAAATTTACGTTAGAAGAGATGGTTAGAGCTTCTCAAGGCCAATGTAGTGGCCGATGCCTTGAGTTGTAGAGCCGATATTTGGGGAGTCTAGCGTACCTTTAAGCAGCAGAGCGACCTTTAGCACTTGATATTCAGGCTTAAGCGGGTAAGTTGGTGAGATTGGACTTGTCAGACCCTTCGCAGGTATTAGCTATCCTGGCTTACCGGTCTTCTCTTTATGATCAGATTAGTGCTCGACAGTATGATGATCCGCATTTTCTAGTACTTCAAGATAGGGTCTGTCGAGATGATGCCATGGATGTGACTATTGGTGATGATGGTGTTATGAGGATGCATGGTCCTATTTGCGTACCCAATGTGGATGGTCTTCGAGAGTTGATATTAGCAGAGGCCCACAGCTCGTGGTATTCCATCCATCCCGGTGCCGCGAATATGTATCAGGACTTGAGACAGCAGTATTGGTGGAGGCGGATAAAGAGAGATATTGTTGAGTATGTAGCATGGTGTCTCAACTGCCAGCAGGTCAAGTATGATAACCAGTGTCACGACCCAGAATCCTAATCTGAGTCGTGATGGCACCCAACGTCGGGGTTAAGCAAGCCAACGCAAATTACACCAAGTGATACCCTTCCCCTCTTATTAAACAAGTCAAAAATTACCAGTTTATAACAACTAACATGATACTAGCCTGGAGTGAAAGTAAAGTCATAGTAGATACAAAGCCAAAATAAAACGTACACATAGATATACATCCCAAAACCCCAAAAATATAAATATACACTACGCGTGTGTGCCAGGAACTAGTGTCACGAGTGTCATGGGCAACTACTGAATATACAGTGACTACAATATATACAGAGTCTCCGTCTGAATGAAATGGAAAGAGAAATATAACAAAAGAGCTCCAGGGTGCTGCT
>ML258997.1:12474-44971 GCA_005239495.1 Nicotiana undulata
AAGTGCAGCATGAGTACATATTAAATAAATATGTACACAGTGAGTATCCCGCCTAAACTCGAAGAAGTAGTGACGAGAGGTCGACTCGATACTCACTAAGGTCCAACAGTGATAACATATGATAGAATATGATGAAATACAGTAGGCATGTCAGGGAAATAAGCAACAAGTACATATACCGAGAGCAGAAAAATCCATATAGTTACTGAACTAAACAATAAAGCACTTTCAAGAGTAAGACCACCGAACGAAACAATAATCACAAATTCTTAGATCCGCCGTGGCGTACAGCCCGCTCCCATAAGGTACTTTCTACACTCGTCGTGGCGTACGGCCCGATCCCATATTCATTTCAATTTCTTTTCAACACTACCGTGGCGTACGGCCCGCTCCCATATATTTCACAATTTCTTTTCAATTCCGCTGTGGCGTACGGCCCGCTCCCATATATTTCACAATTTCTTTTCAATTCCGCCGTGGCGTATGGCCCGCTGCCATATATTTCACAATTTCTTTTCAATTCAGCCTCAGATGAATAACACAATGCAAAACATAATTTCATAGTACATATGGCGTTACAATAAATCGTATGAAGCATTACAAGAAAACATATCAGGTATTACAAGAAAAGGCATATAAGGCATTACGAAAAAAGCATACAAGGCATGATGTGGGACTAACTACCCGGACATAACAATAATAGTCGCTACGTATGGACTCTCGTCACTTGGCGCGTACGTAGCCCCCAAACAATTTACACATAGAATATACATCACCTATAGGGACAATTCCCTCTTACAAGGTTAGAAAGGAGACTCACCTCGTGACGAATCTACCCCTCGGACCACAATTGTGTCCGAAACTCCGTACTCTATACCCGAGGACTCGCAACTAGTCAAAGGTATACAATATCATCAATTCATGCACAATGTGATAAATTATCTTAGTTATTCAATAAAATCGCTATTCTTGAAGAATTCCAAATTTCCAACCCCGGCCTCTTATGATCGCATTCCGAAAATTCTCGAAGGGATCACTCACCCATAGACTAAGGATCACTAAGGTGTGATTTCTACTTGAATTCATGGCCTAAAATGGGAAATTACAAAATCCTCAAGAACCCTAAGATTACTACCTAATTCTATGATTTTTAGATAATTTATTAGGGAATTAAACTAGGAATTAATGTTAAAGCTAGAAAATTATGGGGTTTAACTTACCTCTTACAGGGGGTGGTCGTGGGAGGTGCTGCCCAAGCTTGGTTGTTCTCTAATGGAAGTTGATGGTGGGTAAAATGAAGAAAAACCCATAATTTGAACATTTAAATGGGGCTGGCAATAGTGATATCCGCACCTGCGACCTTGGGACCGTATTTGCGGTCCCGCACCTGCGAGTAAATCACCGCCCCTGCGGAAAAGGGCTTGGGACCTTGGCATCGCACCTGCGGAGAAGAGTCTGCACCAGTGGTCCCGCTCCTGCGGAAGAAGGGTCGCGCCTGCGATGGGGGTCGCACCTGCGAAGGCTGGACCGCATCTGCGGTCCCGTGCCTGCGGCCTGTGTCTCGCACCTGCGGCTGGGCAACCGCACCTGCGGTCACATCAGCAACAGCTGCACCAACAGTTGTTTTAGCTGGTTTTTGGCCTCGTGTGGTGTCCGGGAGGCACCTGGGCACACCTGAGCCCCCCTCCAAAAATACCAACAAGTCTGTATTCATGATACAGACTCGCTCGAATTTGCGGAACATGGAATACAACAACGAAACTCAAAGTTCAACCCCAAAACCAAGTTGAATCAAAACTTAAGAACTTGAAATTCTAGAATTCACTTCAATGCGCCGAACCGACTTAAACTACTCGGAATGACTTCAAAATTTGCAGACAAGTTATAAATGACACAACGGAACTATTCCCGGTCTCGGAATTTCATTCGGACCTCGGGAACGTAAAATCACCTTTCAAGCCAAATTTCAAATTCTTTAAAAACCTCAAAACTTCATTAACTCCAATTTTCCTCATTTTGATCTGAAACCAATCAAATCAAGTCTGTTTCTTACACAATTTTGCAGATAACTTATGTAACACATATTGAACCTGTTACGGGCTCCGAAATCATAATACGGGCCCGGCAGCACGTGTTTTACATCCATGTTCATTTTCATAAGCCTTTAATATTTTCATAAAACAATTTTCTTTAAAAAATTCATTTCTCGGAATTCGATTTCGGGCATACGCCCAAGTCCTAATAGCCCCCTCTTAAACAAACGTTCATCCTCGAACAGACGTAGAGTCGTACCCGATGTACCGAATAGCTATGGATACCTGCTCCGCATGTCCTCCTCGGACTCCCAAGTCGCCTCACCGACTGGTTGGCCCCTCCACTGGACCTTTACGGCAGAAATTCTCTTAGACCTCAACTGGCTGTCCTGTCATCAATAATAGCGATTGGCTCCTCCTCGAAGCCCAACTTCTCATCTAACTGAATAGTGCTGAAATCAATCACGTGAGAGAAATCGGCATGATATCTCCGGAGCATGGATACATGAGATACCGGATGAACTCTCGATAAGGCGGGAGGTAAAGCGAGCTCATAAGAAACCTCCCCGACTCGCCTCAACACCTCGAAAGGGCCTATAAACTTGGGGCTCAGCTTGCCCCTCCTCCTGAATCTCATAATGCCTTTCATCGGTGAAATCTTCAACATAACCTTATCTCCCTCCATAAATGCTACATCACGCGCCCGCTGATCCGCCTAACTCTTCTGTCTGGACTGCGCTGTACGGAGCCTTTCCTGAATAATCTTCGCCCTTTCCAAGGCATCTCTCACCAGATCTGTACCATATAGCTTGGCCTCGCCAGGCTCAAACCACCCAATCGGAGAACGACATCGCCAACCATATAAATCCTCGAATGGAGCCATCCCGATGCTGGACTGATAAATGTTATTGTATGCAAACTCTGCCAAAGGAAAGAACTGGTCCCATTGACCGCAAAAATCAATCACACAAGCCCTGAGCTTATCCTCCAAAATCTGAACTGTACGCTCTGACTAACTATCAGTCTGAGGGTGAAATACTGAGCTGAGATCTATCTGAGTGCCCATCTCACCGCGCAATGCTCTCCAGAAGTGCGAGGTGAACTGAGGACCTCGATCTGATATAATGGACACTGGCACACCGTGCAACCGGACTATCTCCCAAACGTAAATCTAGGCCAGCCTCTCCGTAGAATAAGTAGTAGCCACAGGAATGAAATGCGCTGATTTGGTCAACCTATCCACAATGACCCAAACCGCGTCAACCTTCCGCAAAGTCCGAGGAAACCCAACCACAAAGTCCATGGTGATGCGCTCCTATTTCCACTCAGGAATGGGCATCTGTTGAAACAAGCCTCATGGCCTCTGGTGCTCGTACTTGACCTGCTGACAATTGAGACACCTAGCCACAAACTACACTATATCTTTCTTCATCCGGCTCTACTAGTAGTGCTGCTTCAAATCACGGTACATTTTCGTCGCACCCGGATGAACAGAATACCGAGAACTATGGGCCTCTTCCAAAATTCTCTTCCTCAAGCCATCAATATTAGTAACACATAAACGGCCCTGGAGCCTCAAGACACCATCCTCGTCTAAAGTAACATCCTTCGCCCTGCCATGGACCACTGCATCCCGAAGCTCTGCAAGGCATGGATCATCAAACTGTCGAGCCTTAATCTCCCCCAACAATGAAGACTGAGCAACTACATGAGCCAAAACTCGACGAGGCTTTGAAAGGTCCAATCTCACAAGGCGATTGGACAAGGACTGAATGTACAAGGCTAAAGTTCTCTCCTCAGTTGCAATGTAGGCCAAGCTACCCATACTCGATGCCCTCCTGCTCAAAGCATCTGCTACTACATTCGCCTTGCCCGGGTGATATAAAATAGTGAGATCATAATCTTTTAATAACTCAAGCCATCTCCGGTGCCTCAAGTTAAGGTCCCTCTGCTTAAGCAAGTACTGCAGGCTGCGGTGGTCAGTATAAACCTCACAAGATACACCATATAGATAATGCCGCCATATCTTTAAAGCATGAACAATCGCTGCGAACTCCAAATCGTGCACAGGGTAATTCTTTTCATGAACCTTTAGCTGTCGCGAAGCATAAGAAATAACCCTACCATCCTGCATCAGCACACACCCCAACCCGACGCGTGAAGTGTCGCAATACACGGTATACATCCTAGAACCGGAAGGCAATGACAGAACTGGTGCTGAGGTCAAGGCTGACTTGAGCTTCTGAAAGCTCGCCTCACACTCGTCGGACCACCGAAACGGGACATTCTTTTGAGTCAATCTGGTCAGTGGGGCTACAATAGAGGAGAACCCCTCCACGAATCAGCGATAATAGCCTGCTAGGCCCAAGAAACTCCTGATCTCTGTAGCTGAAGTAGGATGCAGCCAACTATGAACCGCCTCAATCTTCTGAGGATCAACCTTGATACCTTATCCGAATACCACATGCCCCAAAAATGCCACGGAATCTAACCATAACTCACACTTGGAGAACTTAGCATACAACTTTTGTTCCCGCAAGGTCTGGAGCACAACTCTCAGGTGCTGCTCATGCTTACTCAGGCTCTGTGAATAAATCAAGATGTCATCAATGAAGACGATGACGAAGGAATCAATATACGGCCTGAATACCCTATTCATCAAGTCCATGAAGGCTGCTGGGGCATTAGTCAAACCAAAGGACATCACCAGGAACTCATAATGGCCATATCTGGTACGAAATGCAGTCTTCGGAACATCTGAAGCCCGAATCCTCAGCTGATGATAACCAGATCTCAAGTCAACCTTAGAAAACACACGAGCACCTTGTAACTGATCAAACAAATCATCGATGAGCGGAAGAGGATACTTATTCTTAATGGTAACCTTATTCAGCTAGCGGTAGTCAATGCACATCCGCATGGACCCGTCCTTCTTCTTCACAAATAAGACGGGAGCACCCCACTCAGCCTGATGAACCTCTTGGCCAACAACTCTTAAGTTTCTCCTTCAAATCCTTCAGCTCCTTAGGAGCCATACGATAGGGGGAAATGGAAATAGGCTGAGTATCTTGGGCCAAATCAATACAGAAGTCAATATCTCGATCTATGGCATGCATGGAAGATTCGAAGGAAACACATCCGGAAACTCTCAAACAACAGGCACTGAATCAATGGTAGGAGACTCAATGGTGGTGTCCCGCACATAAGCAAGGTAGGCCAAACAACCCTTCTCGACCATATGCCGAGCCTTTATGAAGGAAATAACCCGGCTAGAGGCACTAACTGAAGAACCTCTCCATTCTAGTATAGGAGACTCAGGCATGGCTAAAGTGACTGTCTTGACATGGCAATCTAACACAGCATGATAAGGAGATAGCCAATCCATGCCTAGGATAACCTCAAAATCAATCATATCAAGCAATAAAAGATTTGCTCTGGTATCGAGACCGTAGAAAGTGACCACACAAGACCTGTAGACTCGGTCTACTACAACAGAATCACCCATAGGAGTGGACACATATATAGGAGAACACAAGGACTCACGAGGGATATCCAGAAAATGAGCAAATAGTNTGAACTGACCTCCTCTTGACTGGCCTCCCCCTCTAGGACGACCCCTACCAACCTGTCCTCCACCTCGAGGCGGCCGGACTGCTGGTGCTGAACTCCTAGGCTGATAACTCTGCTGCACTGCCTTGCCTCGATACCTGAGACAAAATCTCCGCGTATGACCCGGCTCCCCACACTCGAAGCAACCTCCTGGTGCTACATCCCGCTGCCCGAAAAAGGAAGAAACCTGAATAGCTGAAGGGCGGTGTGAACCCTCTGGTAAGGCACTGAAATAGAAACTAGAGGACCTCTGATGACTGGAATAGTTGCTAGGTGCACCCTGGGTGGCTGGGGGACGATAGGAACGCTCTGGCATAATGCCGAACTGAGGCCTCGCCGAAATACCCCTAGGAGGTAGTGGAGGTGCTGAATATGAGGGCCTACTGAACTGGCCGGCTCCGAACTGACCTCTACCCTTAGCTGGAGCACCCCTGAAGTCACCTGTGAACCTGGCCCTCTTTTCCTGCTGACCTGGCTGTCCCTTCTCCCTGCTCCTCATACGGTAACCCTCAATCCATCTAGCTATCTCGACTACAAGCTGGTATGGGGTACCCATCTCTACCTCTCTGGCCATAGAGGCCCTAATACCTAGATGCAAGCCTTCCACAAACCGCCGCACCCTCTCGGCCTCAGTAGGCAATATCCTAAGGGCATGGCGAGACAACTCGAAAAATCTAGCCTCATAATCAGTCACTGACATCTGCACCTGCTCTAGTCGCTCAAACTGACCCCGTAGCTCCTCCCTCTCGGAAGGTGGAATGTATCTGTCTAGAAATAACTGAGCGAACTGATCCCAAGTGACAGGAGGAGAATATGCCGGCCTGCTGAGAATATATGACTTCCACCACCTGCGACCTCTGCCCTCTAACTGAAATGTGGTGAAATCCACTCCATGGGATTCCAAAATCCTCATGTTGTGCAGTCTGTCCCTGCACCTGTCAATAAAATCTTGAGCATCCTCTCCCCACTCACCCCCGAATACTGGAGGGCGAAGTCGGGTTCATCTATCCAACATCTTCTGTTGGTCATCCTCTGCAACTGGCTTGGGCTCTAGGGCTGCTACTACGGGCTGAACCCCTCCCACGGGCGGTGTGCCCGGGGTATGACGTGCTGCTGCTGCCTGACCTATAGCCTGAGCGGTAGAAGTCTGGACTCTCCCTCCCGCCTGCGAAGTAGCAGGTTCGGCTGGAAATAAACCATCCTAAGACATAGTGTCCATGAATCTCAGCATACGGCCCATGACCTCCTGGAAGCCTGGCCCCGTCATGAAATTCACAGGAGCAGGTGTTACTGGAGGCACCTCATCCTTCTCCTCTATAATAGGGTACCTTGGTGGTGCCACTGGCGTAGCTCTGGGACATCCTCGTCCCCTGCCTCGGGCAGGCGCTCTGCCCCTGCCTCGGGCAGGCGCTCTGCCCCTGCCTCTACCCCGACCTTGGGCAGCCGGGGCAGCGGCCTCTCCCGGACCAGGAACATTGGATGCACGCGTCCTCACAATCTGTGAGAAATTAGAAGAATAAGTTTGAGTACATCATATATTGCACGACAGAATATGAATAAAGGGAAGTTTCCTAACACCCCATAGCCTCCAGAAGATACTACATACGTCTCCGTACCAATCCACAAGACTCTACTGGGCCTGCCCGTGACTCGTGAGACTTACGTGAACCTAGGGCTCTGATACCACGTTGTCACAACCTAGAATCCTAATCCAAGTCGTGATGGCGTCCAACGACGAGGTTAGGCACGCCAACGCAAATTACACCAAGTGATACCCTTCCCCTCTAATTAAACAAGTCAAAAATTACCAGTTTATAACAAATACCATGATACTAGCCTGGAGTAAAAGTCAAGTCATAGTAGATACAAAGCCGAAATAAAACGTACACATAGATATACATCCCAAAACCCCAAAAATATAAACATACACTACGTGTATGTGCCAGGAACTAGTGTCACGAGTGTCATGGGCAACTACTGAATATACAATGACTACAATATATACAGAGTTTCCGTCTGAATGAAATGGACAGAGAAATATAACAAAAGAGCTCCAAGGTGCTGCTAGGAAGTCGCCGGGAAAGCAGCTCACCGTGAAGTATGACCATGCTATCAATATCCAGCACCGACCTAATAGTCAGACGTGCCAGCCTCCGGACCTGTACAGTCAAGTACAGAAAAGAAAAGAAAGTGCAGCAAGAGTACATATTAAATAAATATGTACCCAGTGAGTATCCCGCCTAAACTCGAAGAAGTAGTGACGAGAGGTCGACTCGATACTCACTAAGGTCCAGCAGTGATAACATATGATAGAATATGATGAAATACAGTAGGCATGTCAGGGAAATAAGCAACAAGTACATATATCGAGAGCAGAAAAATCCATATAGTTACTGAACTAAACAATAAAGCACTTTCAAGTGTAAGACCACCGAACGAAACAATAATCACAAATTCTTAGATCCGTCGTGGCGTACGGCCCGCTCCCATAAGGTACTTTCTACACTCGCCGTGGCGTACGGCCCGAGCCTATATTCATTTCAATTTCTTTTCAACACTGCCGTGGCGTACGGCCCGCTCCCATAAGGTACTTTCTACACTCGCCGTGGCGTACGGCCCGAGCCTATATTCATTTCAATTTCTTTTCAACACTGCCGTGGCGTACGGCCCGCTCCCATATATTTCACAATTTCTTTTCAATTCTGACGTGGCGTACGACCCGCTCCCATATATTTCACAATTTCTTTTCAATTCCGCTGTGGCGTACGGACCGCTCCCATATATTTCACAATTTCTTTTCAATTTTGCCGTGGCGTACGGCCTGCTCCCATATATTTCATAATTTATTTTCAATTCAGCCTCAGATGAATAACACAATGCAAAACATAATTTCATAGTACATTTGGCGTTACAATAAATTGTATGAAGCATTACAAGAAAACATATCAGGCATTACAAGAAAAGGCATATAAGGCATTACGAGAAGAGGATACAAGGCATGATGTGGGCCTAACTACCCGGACATAACAATAATAGCCGCTACGTACGGACTCTCGTCACTTGGCACGTACGTAGCCCCCAAACAATTTACACATGGCATATACATCACCTATAGGGACAATTCCCTCTTACAAGGTTAGAAAGGAGACTCATCTCGTGACGAATCTACCCCTCGGACCACAATTGCGCCCGAAACTCCAAACTCTATACCTGAGGACTCGCAACTAGCCAAAAGGTATACAATATCATCAATGCATGCACAATGTGTTAAATTATCTTAGTTATTCAATAAAATCGTTATTCTTGAAGAATTCCCAATTTCCAACCCCGACCTCTTATGATCGCATTCCGAAAATTCTCGAAGGGGTCACTCACTCATAGCCTAAGGATCACTAAGGTGTGATTTCTACTTGAATTCATGTCCTAAAATGGGAAATTACAAAATCCTCAATAACCCTAAGATTACTACCTAATTCTATGATTTTTAGATAATTTATTAGGGAATTAAACTAGGAATTAATGTTAAAGCTAGAAAATTATGGGGTATAACTTACATCATACAGGGGGTGGTCGTGGGAGGTGCTTCCCAAGCTTGGTTGTTCTATAATGGAAGTTGATGGTGGGTAAAATGAAGAAAAACCCGTAATTTGGACATTTAAAAGGGGCTGGCAACAGTGATTTCCGCACATGCGACCTTGGGACCGCAGGTGCGGTCCTGCACCTGCGAGTAAATCAACGCCCCTGCGTAAAATGGCATGGGACCCTGGCATCGCACCTGCAGAGAAGGGTCCGCACCAGCGGTCCTGCTCCTGCGGAAAAAGGGTCGCGCCTGCGATGGGGGTCGCACCTGCGAAGGCTGGACCGCACCAGCGGTCCCGTGCCTGCGGCCTGGGTCTCGCACTTGTGGAATTTGGTAAGGGAGATGGGGATCGCACCTGCGAGGATGGGACCGCAGGGGCGGTCCCGCACCTGCGGCTGGGCAACCGCACCTGCAGTCACATCAGCAACAGCTGCACCAGTAGTTGTTTTAGCTGGTTTTTGGCCTCGTGTGGTGTCAGGGAGGCACCTGGGCCCACCTGAGCCCCCGTCCAAAAATACCAACAAGTCTGTATTCATGATACGGACTCGCTCGAACTTCCAGAACATGGAAAACAACAACGAAACTCAAAGATCAACCCAAAAACCAAGTTGAATCAAAACTTAAGAACTAGAACTTCTAGAATTCACTTCAATGCGCCGAACTGGCCTAAACTACTCGGAATGACTTCAAATTTTGCAGACAAGTTATAAATGACACAACGCAACTATTACCGGTCTCAGAATTTCATTCGGACCTCGGGAACATAAAATCACCTTTCAAGGCAAATTTCAAATTCTTTAAAAACCTCAAAATTTCATTAACTCCAATTTTCCTCATTTTGATCCGAAACCAATCAAGTCAAGTTTGTTTATTACCAAATTTCACAGATAACTTATGTAACATATTGAACCTGTTCCGGGTTGCGAAATCATAATATGGGCCCGGCAGCACAGGTTTCACATCTAGGTTCATTTTCATAAGCCTTTAATATTTTCATAAAACAATTTTCTTTAAAAAATTCATTTCTCGGACTTGGGTCGTCGAAATTTGATTCCGGGCATACGCCCAAGTCCCATATTTTCCTACAGACCTTCTGTGATGGTCAGATCACGGATCCGGGTCTGTTTACCAAAATGTTGACCAAAGTCAACTTTATTCAATTAATTATCAAAATTTAACTCTTAATCAAGTTTTTCACATAAAAGATTCTCGGCTACGTGCCCGGGTTGCGTACGCACATCGAGGTGAGATTAATGGAGGCTTTCGGGCCTCAGAATATTGTCAAAATTAGATGCACATAAGATGACCCCTTTTTGGGTCATCACAACCAGAGACCAGGTGGATTACTTCAGAGGTTAGTTATTCCGGAGTGGAAGTGGGAGCAGGTCACTATGGACTTTGTAGTTGGGTTTCCACAGACTTTGAAGGGTTTTGATTATATTTGGGTCATTGTGGATAGATTGACCAAGTCCGCGCACTTCATTCATGTTGGTACTACTAATACTTCGGAATGGTTAGCGGGTATCTATATCAGAGATATTGTCCGATTTCATGGGGTCCCGGTTTCTATCATATCCAACAGAGGTACTCAGTTCACATCTCAGTTTTGGAGGGCCATACAGAGAGGTATGTGTACTGAGGTAGAGTTGAGCACAACTTTTCATCCTCAGACCGACGGGCAGTCGGAGAGGACTATTCAGATTTTGGAGGACATGTTACGTGCTTGTGTGATTGACTTTGGTGGTTCATGGGATCGGTTTCTGCCACTAGCGGAGTTCACATATAATAACAGCTACCAGTCCAGTATTCAGATGGCCCCGTACGAGGCTTTATATGGTAGGAGGTGTAGATCTCTGGTTGGTTTGTTCGAGCCTGGTGAGGCTAAGTTATTAGGCATAGATTTGATTCAGGATGCGTTAGAGAAGGTGAAGTTTATTCAGGAGATACTTCGCACGGCACAGTCTAGGCAGAAGAGTTATGCATACCGTAAGGTCTGGGATGTGTCTTTCATGGAAGGTGATAAGGTACTACTGAAGGTATCACCCATGAAAGGTGTTATGAGGTTCGGAAAGAGAGGAAAGTTGAGTCCTCGGTTTATTGGTCCTTTTGAGGTACTTCAGAAGGTTGGAGAGGTGGCTTATAGACTTGCCTTTCAACCAAGCCTATCGAGTGTTCATCCGGTATTTCATGTGCTGATGCTCAGGAAATATGTTGGTGACCCATCTCATGTGTTAGATTTCAGCACAGTTCAGCTTGAGGGTGATCTGTCATATGAGGTAGAGCCAGTAGCAAATTTGGACCATCAGGTCAGAAAATTGAGGTCTAAGAATATAGCATTAGTAAAGGTATAGTGGAGAGATCAGCCAGTGGAAGAGGCTACTTGGGAGACCGAGCGGGAGATGCAGAGCAGGTATCATCACTTGTTTGAGACTCAAGGTATGTTTCTAGACTCGTTCGAGTACGAACGTTTGTTTAAGAGGGGGAGAATGTAACGACCCGGTCGGTCGTTACGTAGATACTGCATTATATTTACTTTTATTGCCTTGTCATAGGTTGGTTATACTGTTATTGATGCGTTAGAGTTGGTAGGCTCGGAATCAGAATGGTTGTAGTGAGAGTTTAGTCATTAGGTCTTTAAAAGTAGCCTTATAGTTGGAAAAGTCAATTGAGAGTTGACTTATTGGTAAACGGCCTCGGAATGCAGATTTTATGGCTCGGATAGCTTCGTTAGGTGACTTGGGACTTATGAGTGTGTTTAGAATAATTTTGTGATGTACGATGTAATTAGGCTTGAATTGGCGAAAGTTAGTTTTTGGTGATTTCTGGTAGGCAGTGGAAAATAGGCTAACGGGGTCGGAATGGAATTCAAGAAGTTGGAGCAGGTTTGTAATGTCATTTTGGATATGTCTGCAAAATTTCAGGTCAATCGGAGTTTTTTTGGTAGTTTCGGCATCGTTGGTGGATTTTAGAAATTTCAAAGTTCTTAGGTTTGAATTCGAGGCGATCACGTAGCACTGGAGGTCTGTTCAGTGCGATCGCGTGGGATAAGTCGCGATCACGTAGAGTTAGAGGGGCGCGTGGGGGGGGGGGGCTTGGTCACGTGTGCTTCGTGATCGCATGGGCCGAGTTGCGATCGCGTTCGTTCAAGTCATAAGGAACTGCGATCGTGTGGCGTATTTTGCTATCGTAGAGAGTATAATTGGGTAGCTGAGTATTTGTGCTTCGTGATAACGATCGTGAAGTGGATCCGACAATCGCGATGAGTAATGGCCTTGGCAATATTTAAATAAACCCTCCGCGACCAATACCCACTTTTTCACCATTGTTATACGGAAAGAGATCTTTCGAGGCGATTTTGAAGGGGGAAATCATTGTTCTTCATTGAGGTAAGGATTTTGGACCCTAATACTCGATTATATGTGATTAAGGATCAAATATCAGTGTTTAATTTATGAAATTCAGTAGAAAAAGGTAAAGTTAGGGCTTGAGATTATGAGACCTTTAGGGGTCGAGTTGAGGGGTCAAACGAACTCCAATGTTAGCGTCGTTTATATCTACCGACTCATGAGATGATGAAGAACAATTTGGTATAAAATTTGCCGACTTTCGAAACGCGGGCCCGAGGGTCAGGTTTTGGCTAATTCGGGTTTTGTGCTAAAATTGGTATCTTTCAATTGGAATTCATTCCTTTAGCATAATTTGATGATAAAAATCTGATCTTGGTAGATTTGGAGCACTTTGAAGTTGATTCAAGAGGCAAACGGGTTGTAGAGTAGCTTTTCGGGCTAGTTTGAGATAAGTAATGTCTTTAAATTCTGTCCTGAGGGTATGAAACCCTGGACTTTACATACTTTCATAGATTTGGAGTGACGCACACACTGGATGACAAGTCCAATGTGGGGCGTGCACGAATTGGAAAATTGGAAAAATGTATCTCTTTAAGCAACTATTGAGTTGCGAAACCGCTTTTAAAGCATATGGTTATTAGTATTACTATATTTTTTTATACTTGGGTTGTAAGCCATGTTTGAGGCCTAATGACGATCTGTTTTAACCCATTGGGGGCTATTTTACTGATATTCCTCGTTTTGAAGCTATGATTTTACACTCAGTCTTTCTTGTGAAATTGTTGACACTCTTATTTGATAATATTACTATTTCTTGAAATGAAATACTATTTTGGTTCGAGAACCCCGTTTTATTCATGGCCCGAATGGCATGCTGAGAGTGTTTGAATGAGTAAGGCTGAGGGACAATGTTGTGAGGATATTATGATATGAGTGAGGCCGAGGGCCAATGTTGTGAGGATGTTATGATATGAGAGGGGCCGAGTGTCTGAGAGTGATTTATGCCATGATGTGGCTTGTTTATAGCACTTGGGTTGTAGGAGCCCCTCCGGAGTCTGTACACACGCAAAGTGAGCGCAGGTACCTACTAAGTGCGTGTGACGAGTGATGAGTGATTTGGAGGCATGAGTGACAGTGAGGTTGCCCGCGGGGCTGATACTGAGTGATGGTGTGGTGCTGAGGGAAATTGTTACGAGGGATGATTATGGCCCGAGGGGCAGTTCTACAATGATATTTTACTGAGTTTTTGACTATGATTCACTTCATTTTTCAAACGAATTTTTACTGAGTGTTTTACTGAGATATATTGAAAACATACTTGTTTCAAAGGATTTCTTGTAATTGGTCTTCGAACTTATGTATTTGACGTTGTCGTGCCCCTTTTTTCAATCGCACGGGTTAGGTACGGAGAGATCGGGTTGATGACATTCTGGACAACTCCTTAAAGGAAGAGGTTTAAGGAAGAGTCGCCACCTAACGATTTTATGGTGCGTTAGGGCACCTAGAGTTGATAACTCGTGAATTAGTTTGCGATACCAGAGATTGGATAAGGGATTGAAATTATCCCAAGGGGAAGGTATTAGGCACCCCTCAGGATCCACAACTGTGGGTCCCAGCCAATAAGTTTTGTGAATTTGGACGGCGAGCAAGTAACAAATAAGGTTCACGTATGAGGGGATTTAGAAACAAAAACAGTTGGAAAATCATTAAAGGTTTTTGAATAACAAAAAAAAAAGAATTGTCCTAGGTTTAAAGTAATACGGATCACTTCAATGCAATACCCTGTATGTCACACCTTGGGGAGGCGGCTACACGTGGTATTAGCGCACCAGTCATCATATATGTATTCTACCCTTCCCGCCCCGTAAGGTTATTTAAAACGCATGTGTTGGTCACGAAAGCTTATTGCGTACCATTATCCGTCCCATCCTTTGAGTCCTGGAGGGTGATTAGGACCACTAATCCTATAGTATGAGTGCTAGGCTGGACATCCTAGGTTTAAAGGATAAAATATTAGGCGACAAGCATAACAAATAGAACTTCTCATATGAAGGGACACATAGGGACAAATAAAGGCTCATAGATACCTCCACAAGTAGACATATGATTGGCATGTCTCAAACACACTTGATGTCTCATTGATAGGAGTTTAAAGCAAGAGTTTTGAGCAAAACAATAGGTCAAAAGAATCTATTTTGAAAAAATGAAAACTTAATGAAGGCAGAGGATTTAACGAAGATTGAATGGTTCAAAGTAACTGATATGTAGAAATATCATAGTGGGAAATAATGGCAAACTTAGAAGTAAGGTGATTTAAAGCTTTCAAGAACACATAGCATAAAATCATTGGGGTCTAGTTTTAGAGCAAATTAGTGATGAGTGACCAGAATGCAGTGGCTAAAAGCACCAGTAGACTTAGAAAAAGGCAGTAGTTAAAGGTATTAGCAAATATAGATGAAGGTTACTTAAGCATGGGTTTGAAATGATTGCTTAAAGATAAGTAAATAAATACAGTGGCTCCTCATAAAGTAATAGTTGTTAGTTTCCAAAGAAAATGTCGTAAAAAATGGAATCAAACATAGTGACTTTGAAAGGCATACAAATAAGGATTCGAAATGGCACGACTTGGAGCAGAATGGGCATTTTTGAAAAACCAGCAGTTTGAAAATATGATAGGAAAAGAATTAGTGAAAGTCAGTAAGAGGGAACGGATGCACCACTTCAAGATTGTTTAAGATATAGAGCTGGAGTTTAATAAAGTAAATGAGCTTCAGTGAAATAAACAAAAGTGGGAACAACAGAGTTCAAAACGTTTTAAAGGAAGTGATAAGATTATAAGAACATAATCGTTTTGATTTTAATACATATTAGTTCTAAGGTTTGACTAGGCGTTCGTATATATTGCCTATTTTGTCTAAAAGCGAGCATGCAGACTTCAACTCCAATTTTAAGAGAGGTGATGCTATGTTTGTAGAATGTTTCAACCAATTGACCATATTTTAGCGAGATTATCAGATTAGATACAGGCTAACTAGGTGTTCAGCAAAATATAACTTCAAACAAACCTGCTGAAGGTAAGGTCCTAAGAACATGATATCTAATGCACACAAGGATCCCTAAGGACATGATTTCTAAATGTAATGCTTATGAAATGCAGTAGCCATACATTATATCATTTGTTGTAGTTATTAACTGTGAACAGGGCTTATAGAATGACAGGAACATAATAGACATGTTGAAATAAAGAACCTACACAGGATTTCTATTGCATGATATGCATGTCCTAAGCATGGTACTATTGCACACATAGGGAAATAAATCCTATAGTCATGATTTCTACTCGTTACTATACTAAACATGCATACCCCCTCCCATATCCACTATCCAACCCCAAATATTCGTTTACAAATTATTACAGACCAAAATAAATGGATTACAATAATGAAAAAGGAAAATAAGAAGTTATTCTATAGGGAGCCTTCAATCAGGCCCAATCTCCCAGGCTCACCCCTCTCAAGTCCACAGCCTTGCATCCACCTGGGCGCGACAAAGATCCCAAAGGCCTTAGTGAGGGCCTTGGCCAATACCAGCACCCAGCAAATGTCCATGGTCAAACAAGTGCAGTGTAGAGTACCCTTACCTCAGTGTCTCAAGTTTCAGAGAGAACTCATGGTCCCTAAGCGATGCACACACTGAGGGGGATGGAACCTAAAGATCTAGGAATTGGTGAAGTGCTTAAAAGATTAAGAAAGGGGATTTAAAATCACTGGGAGGCTAACAGAAGAAAAAATAATTTTTGAAATCAGGAATGATATCACTAATCACAACTCAGTAGAGTTCCAAACAAACAAACAAACATGGAGAGGACTGCAGGGGATAAGCAACAATGTATAATCAGTAAAAAATTACAGGTTCACTACTTGGATTAGGGGATAACATGAGATTGGTGCTGGATAGAAATTAGCCAGATCATAAGCAAAGACAGGGATTGGGGGCAAGTAATGCTAGTAGTAATGTACTCAGAACAAATCACATGTTACAGGTAAGGGTACAAGCATTGTATAATTACTAAAGATAATATACAAGTGTCATTAGATAGGCAGATAAAAAGGGGAATAGCCCCATAGTCAAGGAGTCACATAGATTGTGAAGACATCATAAAGACTGGTGAAAAGAGGCAACATACTTAGTAGAGTCATAACCAACAATCACAGACAGAATTCTAGGGGGTTGAGGGACAAATAAAGGGGACAGCAGGTCATAATTGTAATGTAAGTTCATCACATATGGACGATAACTTTAGGGAAGTGATAAGCAATTATACAAATAGTCAGAGATCACAGAAGAGAGGCTAGACAAGTGATGAAGACATACCAATATGCTAGACATGCAAAGGGAAAGAAAAAGACAGTAATCACATAGTCAAGTGATTCCATAGGCTTTACTGAACCATAGGGAATAGAGCAGGAGTCAGTACTAAGCAGTTATGCAACCAAAGAATAGCAGTAGGGTAGTGAATAGCACAGTATTAGCCTTGGCTTAGCAACCCACTAATAGTAAGCAGCAAAGAGTAACAATAGAGACAATAGAGTAATATATAGAGAATTGAGAAATGTTCGACTGATCATTTTAATGAAAGAGTAAGAGTATATATAGTTGAAAACAGATGATCACATAAGGTAAAAACCATAAAATATGGTCAAAATAGCATACAGAATCAAACCAGTTGTGAGAAGGTACTTGGTTCCCTTGAATTATGGGATTCAAACTTCAAAATGGTAAAGAACCCAAAGCATATAAGGTAAATAGAAGATTGTACGTAATTAAATAAGGAAAGGGTCAAAGTAGCATGTAATTAAGGACCTCATATCAATCAGTAGACTATTAGGTTGAGAGATTCAAATTCAAACGGTAATACATATGATACATAAGGTAATAAAATCAGTACCAGATTATTAAGGAAAGAGTCAAGCTTAGTATGCATAGAATAGACAATTAAGGCCAGGTTCAACCAATTCTTATAAGGAAAGCAATTAGGAATCAACTGGTAACATAGTCGACAACAATTAAGGAAAGAAAACAATCTGAAAGTTGAAATTAGCAAGGAAATCAACACACAAGATTGGTGACAGGTACAAATTACAGGAAACTAGGGATTTAAACAAGAGAAACATTAACTAAAGGAAATTAACCAGACTGTATACCCATAACAGGCAAAAGCTCCACTCGAAACCCTAACAGGTACAATAAGGCAAAGAGCTTGATAAAACCAAGGATTTAGACTAGAGCATGCAAATCAGACCCAATATGGTCAAGAGAAGCAAATAACCAAAGCCCTAATGAACAGGATGGGGGATAAAATCATATGAACTCAAAATATTCATAAGAACAAGCACACAAATAAGTTAAGCGAACACATTATCACAAGACAGACTCAGACGCAGTGATTAGAGCCGAAAAAGTTAGGGGTTTCAACATGAAAAAAAGAGAAACATTCAAATAAACGCTTAGACATGGAAAAATCATAGAATACTGCTAAAATCGGAAGAGGAGTAGCCATTTTGAAAAGAAGTCAAGAAACCCTAATTAAAAAATGGAGAGTAGTTTAATAAAAGTCAAAAATATTTAAGGAAGATGACAAGGAAATCAGAATATACCCAGATTTGATACAGATCTTTAAAAGAAATCGAAGCGTCAGAGTTAGGGTTTCAGAGATACCAGGGAAGATGATAAACACTGCTATGAAACTAGGAGATGATGGTAGCCGAAGCGTCCTGAGTCGAACCTCGCCGGAGAAGGCCGGGGAACACTCATGCAGGAGCTTCCATGGCCGCTTTGGCATGGAGGAAGCTTCACAGGGCCTCAAAGATGAAGTACCAGGAGAGACGACTTCATGGTGGCCGGTGGTTGAAGGGGTGAGCCTGGGAGCGGCCGGAGATGAAAGCCATCGGAGGAGATGAAAAGCTAGAAGGCTCTAGAGAGAACTGGGAGCGGAGGGGTCGAGAAGAGAGAGAGAGAGAGAGATGGGAAATGATAGACGGGGAAGGGGGTAGGTCTTACGTTAATTATGGTAATAGTTAATCTGGACCGTTGATTGAAATTAATCAACGATCCGGATTAAACAAGCGTTTGGGTCGGGTAATGCAAAGAATGGGTCTGAGTCTGTTGGGTTAATTAAATCAAATGGGTTGGAGTCTATTTTAGGCTATATGTTAAAATAAAAATGGCTAATAGCTAAACACCCATAATAATAGATAAATAATTAATAAAATAGCTAATAATTATATAAAATGAAATTAATGCTAAGTAAATGAAAATTAAGGTAATTAACTAATATTAAAATATAAAAACGACTAAATATCGAATTAAAATAGCATAAAGTGTACAATTAGGCTATAATTGCAAAATTGCTGTAATTATAGCTAAATAATGCCAGATTGGATAATTTGTGAAATAATTAGGTCCTAATAGGATATAAAAGGATATATTGAACCAAGGAATATTTTGAAACTATTTGCAATGCAACTTATGATTAATTATTGGATATAAAAGTATTGGATAAATTAAAAATAAATTAATAAAATATGGAAAAATTATGAAAAATACTAGTTATTACAAAAAGTGATTTTGAGGTATATATGCAATTTTTAAAATAGCTTGAGGAAAAATTGGGTATCAACAGACGTATACTTTATGGTGACTTGATGTTTACTGTTTTGTGGATTGGTGTTTTGTGATGTGTGCTTCTTGTTCTCAGACTGTGATTTATTTTCATTACTACTGCGTTGGCGTACTTATCATTACTCCTTGCATCCTTGTGTGCAGATCCAGGTACTGGTTCGGAGCAGTAGTCGTTCGAGTTCGTTATCAGCAGCTTACGGGATTTCGAGGCAGCTGTCCAGCGTCCGCAACTTCTCCATTTCCCTTCCTTATTAGTATTAGTATTTATTTCATAGACATTGTTTATGACATTAGCAGAGTTAGTTTATTTTTTTAGATGCTCATGATCATTGACTCCAGTCTTGGGAGGATTTGCTTAGATTGTTAGATTATTATTGGGGCGTAAAGACTTAAAGAAATTATTTATACTCTGCTTGATGCTTATTATTGATTTTTGAAATTTCATAATAGAACAAATGAGTAGTTAGGTGATGGTTGGCTAGCCTAGTTCCACGATAGGCGCCATCACGGCCGGTTAGGATTTGGGGTCGTGACAGTATATTCTTTAGCCAATGATTAGATGATATTACAAATGATTGGGGTCCCCTTTATATAGGAGAAGAAACCCCAAGGTTCATTTCTATTTACAATAAAAATCCTATTGGTACAGTTGTATAACCACCTAGTACGGATTCGTACAAATCTATCCCGAAATTTCTGCCTTGATCCTTATGCCTTTGAGAAATTCCTTCTAATTCTAGAGTATGTTCGAAATACTACTATCTCGAGGTAGACCATGCTAGGTATTCGATTCATTCTATCGAGGTGTGCACTTTCTAGCCGGGCCTGACCCATACTTAGAGTCTCCCAAACTTGAGCTAGGGGTAATAATTAGGTCCTCAAAATCGGGCTCCCCAATTTCGACCGTATACAGATAGTCCCCGTGTTTCTTAGAATGAAAAGATAAGATTGACATGATTATCGACCCCTCGATGCCCCGACCATGATATGAGTCTCGTGATGTAAAAAAATAGTGTATCCAAAAGGTCGTGAAATGGTCACGTCCGCACAGTTATCGAAAAGTCATTAATTAAAAGCGATCAGTCGTTTGGCTTCCTAAGCACGCCCAGGTAACCTCTATAAATACTCCAACCTTTAACTTTACAAACTTTACTTTCCACAGCATCCTCTACATCAACCTCTCTATTCTCTCGGCGTTTATCTTTCCCTTCACCATCAACTTTCCTTGCTTCTTCTAAATTCCACATCAACAATGGCCAAAAACTCTAAAACAGTTCCTCAGAAAGAGAAAGCTCCCTCATCATCACGCCAATCTAAGAGAAAAATGATGGTACTGGCTCGTATTGAGGACTGTACTCCAAGGCCCTGCAAAACATCTTCCGACTTTAAGGTCGACCGGCCTGCTTCAACCCCGGGTCGATGCGAACAAATGTCTCGATATATCAGTTTGATAAGTGAGTCTGAACTTGATCAGGTGAAGGCGGATTGTAATTGGGGAAATAAAGACGAGGTGATCCCTTCCCCGGAAGAGGATATTACCATTCACAAAGTAGGGTACCTGAGTGTGTATACTTACCCGTTCACCCTAGGTCCTGCAGACCCTTCTATGCCTTTCCTAGATCCAATGATTCTCGACTTTTGCCAGCAGTACCAAATGACCTTTGGTCAAATTTACCCCTCCTTCTGGAGAATCGTCCACTTGATTAGGTATTTCTCGAGCAAGGTCGATGGAATGTCTTTTACCATCAACCATTCGATCGGGCTATACAACCCTCATCTCTATCGAGGTGGCCTGTGAAGTTGCAACGCCGATCCTCGAAGTCTTTCTTCTCCAATACGGATGAAGATAATGACCGAAGGTTGATGAGCCGCTTTGTCCGAATTAATACATATGACTTGATTCCTGGTGAAAGGATGCCATTACCTGAGGAATGGAACATGAAACGTAAGTGCAGACTTATCGAGGATAATTTTCTATTTTGACATTCCTTCTTTCTCTCGAACTAATCCTTTTATAATGATGCAACTATAACTTGGTTTCCCGGTGCGAATGCGGACCTTCCGGGCTTGGTTCGACAACTGGTCTCCACTTCCTCATACGTCGAGCGCATCTAGAGTGATTTGGCCAATGGTCGATGGGAGGCCAAGAACCACAGTCAGTTTTTACTATTTCTACATCTAAGTTCCTTAGTGAAATACTCACTTTTGCTTCAATGCAGGCCTCAAAAATGCCTTTTTAGTGAGGCGACCCCCAGCTGGTGAGGAAGAAGCCCCAAAATCTACCAAGGACAAGAAAAGAAGGAAGAAATCACTGGTGAGCTCCCTGAAGCCATAGAAAACCAAGCTTCGAAAGCCTAAGGCCGATACTGTGGCCTTATCTCAGGAAACGGTCGAACGTCTTTGTGTTGAGGATAAAGAGAGAGACGATGCTGAGGGCGAAGATGATGACCGCCCGTTAGTGATTCAGAAAAGAGGAAGCACTGATTCTTTGAGTTGAAGCGAAGGCTGCTTATATGGTTCAATCTTGAGCCGAATAGATTTTTTAGGGGAGCTCGAGTAAAGTCCCCGAGCCACCAAGGGACAAGAATGCGCCTTGTCCCGTGGGTCACTTGGCTGATAAACTTGGAGATCCCAACTCTGTGGCTCCCCGAAGCTGAGAGAATGCCCTGAGTGAATCATTTGGGGTAGTCAATGTGGATGATTCCCCACCGGGCCCGGAGTTTTTTGAAGGGAAAATACGGGACGCCCAAAATATGAGGACTCCTGATATGGGAACATCCCATGGGAAGAACGTAATTTTTTGGGAGTGCCTTGCCGGGATCGAAGAGGGCTCCGACCTTGACACCTCGTTCATTTTTGAGGAGGTTGAGAAGCTTCGAAAGCAGGTAAACTTTGCCTTAACAATTATGTTTAGAGTTTGATTTTTTCCTTTCTGACTCTCTTTCTTTGTGATAAGGCCGTGGTCTCTACAATCAAGATTTTTCCAAGTCTCGGGCCGAGCTCACCCGTTGTCAAGCTAAGCTCAGGAAGCTTATGGCAGAGATGGACGACCTTAAGGCTCTCTACGCCAAAAGAGAGGGGGAGACCAGCGAACTTCGAGCTAGTTTGGAGAAAGCTTCCCAAGAGCGGGTCGAACTCCTCGAGCAGGTAATATAGCTTTTGTGGGCATGTTTGGTTTTTTACTTGTTTTGGTGTTTAGTACCTTTAACTATGCAGTTTCAGCAGAAGGCCGATCCGGTGGAGCAACTTCGAGAGGAGCGCAAAACCAAAGAGGCACAAACCCTTGGGTGGAGGAAACATATGGATCGCCTTGCCTATGAAAAGGACAATCTTAGGGAAAAGCTAACCTCGGTCGAGAACCAGCTTCAAAGTGCTAAAGAGGAGAGCTGCAGAATTGAGGAGCTCCAAGCAAAGACGGCCGCTGAATTTGTTAAGGCCAAGTCTGAAGCTTATGTATTCGTGTCCTCGTATCAAGCCGATGTTGCTGCTGCTAATGCCCTAGCTAAGTAGATATCTGCTACAGTTGAGCTCAAGTTAACATGTGCCATCAACCATGCTAAGCTGGAATCCCGAAGGAAAACTCTCGAGGAGGTGCATGCTAAAGGCTTCGACTCTCTGCCGACATCAAGAGAGTTAAGACTCTGGAAGAAGAGGCAGCTGCATTGCTCTCCACCGACAAGGATTCTGCCAGCAGCTCCGAGAGTGAGGGAGACGAAGATGAAGTCCCAGAGGAAGAGGAGGCCCCCGAAAATAAGGCTACCGAAGGTGTATCTCCTATGGACACTGCCTCCAAGCAAGTGGCCCTGGAAGTAGATTAGGTTATTTTGTATTCTTCTTTTGTTTAAGGTCCCCTTGTGGGAGTTTGTAAGTGTACTTCAAAATCACCTCTTGAATAGAAAGAGCCTTTTTTCTTCATCTTTATTTCGTGTTAAATTCTTTTTTGTCTCCACTTGTGAAAGGAAATTTGGTGTTGTATACGATCAGTCCGATTATTGGACCTAGAATGTAATAAACCCTTAGGTTGTTTACTTGATCAACGATCAATAATAGATTATCTCTTAAGGTTTGGTCTTCGAGTTGGTTTGACGCTAGCTTGGAGTGATGGGACTTTTGAGTCCGAGTTAAGTAAGGTCTCGAGCACAGTGTGTGTCGGTCTTTATGCTCTTAAATATTGGCCCTTGGGCTCTATTAGGTTGGCCCTTAGGCTATTTTAGGTTGTCCCTTATGCTCTTTTTAGGTTGGCCCTTAGGCTCTTTTAGGTTGGGCTGATTTGGCCTCTATAGTGGCTATAATTCTTCACTATTTACGGCTAAACGACTTAGCAAAAATTTAGTATGCCTTTACATGTGTTTTTTGTACTCGTACTCGTTGGATTTTTTGAAGGTTCGATCGATTGGAACCTCATTTGTAATTCGTTGTGTAACGATAATTGAATACTGCTTGAGGTTTTTTCAAAGGCTGATATTACCGAAGCCTCTGAATTATTTGAGGGTTGGTTTTATCGAAGCAATATATCATTTGTTTTTGCCAAGGGTAGCCTGATTTAACCGGTTTTTCGAAGTGTTAGATGGCCTTTAGTTTTACGGCGGAAGTCGGGCGCTCCGAGCCGCATTATTTTGGCCATAGCCTTTTCATATGACCATAGTCTTTTATATGACCGTAGCCTTTTATATGGCCGTAGCCTTTAGTCCCCGAGTATGATGGTCTTGGCCTTTATATCAAGGAGGTGCCTATTAGAGGTCTTATGAGCTCGAGTATGCATCTTCGAGGTCTTATAGGTTCGATTTTTTGATGATTCGATGTGCTGAATATCGATTACGGTCCCCGAGTATTCGGGGTGCATTTGCGTTCTGGCTTTTGAGCCATTTCTCGTAGAATTATAAGTGTGAAAATAGTAGACTTCTTTGAGAAAAAATGTGTTTTGATATAGTAAGAATGCTTCTTCGAATAATTCATACATGCGTACATGTTTTTCCATCGGGGGCTCGACTACTCTACATGGACACGGTTCATTTGACCATTTGGTCCATTACAACATTCTCCTATCGAGGCCCTCTTTGGAATGAATTGTTTTCTTCAAAAATGCAAACTCCGAGGGTGATGCCCCCAGTATTCGAAGTTGATTGAAAAAGGACTTGAATACTTGTTGCATTTCCCTTAGGTAGCATATAAGTTTTTCCTCGTTAAAAATCTTTCCGGAAAAACCTATTTGGGATAAAACCCGATCTAAGGGAAAAAGAGTACAATGCATGCTTTAAAACCTAATCTCTTTGAGTTGAAGGGTGATTCGATGTTTCCGATCGAACACCTTCAAGGAGTTAGTATTAAATATAAATGAAAAAAGGGGAGAAGGTCATACCTTAGCAATAATATCGTTTGAGCAGTGATATGTTCCAATTGTTTGGTAGTTGCTCGCCTTTCATTGTGCTAAGTTTGTAGGATCCATTCCCTATGACTCTGAGGACTCGATACGGTCCTTCCCAATTGTGGTCTAGTATCCCTTTGTTTGGTTTTGAGTATTGAGGGTGACTTTCCTTAGGACTAAGTTCCCGACTCCAAAATGGCGAAGGTTTGCCCTTCTGTTGTAATACCTCTCGATCCTTTGATTTTGTGCGGCCATTCGAACTAATGGGACTTCATGTTTTTCATCTTGTAGCTTGACGCTAGTGTTCATAGCCTCGTGGTTCGAATCCTCGGTGGTATGCTGAAACCTGACGCTAGGTTCCCCGACCTCGACTGGGATCAACGCCTCTGACCCATACACCAAAGAAAATGGGGTTTCCCTTGTCCTCGACTTCGACGTTGTTCGATATGCCTATAGCACCTCGGGCAATACTTCTCTCCATTTCCCTTTTGCATCATCCTACCTCTTCTTCAAGTTTTGAATGACGGTTTTGTTTGTGAACTCGGCCTGGCCATTTGTGCTTGGGTGATAGGGCGTTGATAGAATCTTTTTGATTTTATGGTCCTCGAGAAATTTCATCACTCTGCTACCGATGAACTGCTTCCCATTGTCACATACTATTTCGGCATTTATCTCGAACCGACACACGATGTGGTCCCATATGAAGTCAATGACATCTTTTTCTCTTATTTTCTCAAAGTCCTACGCTTCTACCCATTTTGAAAAGTAGTCAGTCATAAACAAAATAACTTAAACTTTACCTAGCGCCGTTGGTAGGGGCTGACGATGTCCATCCCCTATTTCATGAATGGCCACGGGGATAGGACTGAAAGGAGTTTATCACCGAGCTGGTGAATCATCGGTGAGAACCTTTAGCATTTATCACACCTTCGAACAAACTCCTTAGTATCTTTTTCCATGCTATTCCAGTAATATCCTGCTCTAATCACCTTGCGAACGAAAGAGTCGGCACCAGAGTGGTTCCCACAAGTGCCTTCATGGATCTCTCGTGGTACATAATCAGTGTCCCACGGTCCCAAGCATACTACTAGTGGTCCGTCGAAGGTTCTTCTGTATAATGTTCCATTTTCATCGATCAAGAATCGAGCTTCTTTGGCTCGCAAGGCTCTCGGTTCTTTTAGGTCCGAGGGGAGCTTCCTGTGCTTCAAGTATTCGATGTACTTATTCCTCCAATCCCATGTCAAACTCGTTAAATTAATTTCCACATGGCCTTATTCGACCACCGACCTCGATAATTGGACGACAGTCCCTGGGACAATATCATCTCCTTCAACTGATGAACCCAAGTTTGTAAGTGCATCGGCCTCTCTATTATATTCTCGAGGTATATGGTAAGCGATGCAATGTCATTTGAAGTTTGTCTAAGTACCTTTGCGTTCTATCTTCTCGAACCTCGAAGCTCCCGTTTACTTGGTTTACTACCAAAAAAGAGTCACACTTGGCCTCAATGACCTCTGCTCCCAGGACCTTGGCTAGTTCGAGATCTGCAATCATGGCCTCATACTCGGCCTCATTGTTAGTTAATTTAGAAGTTTTGATAGATTGCCTAATGATACTGCCCATAGGCAGCTTTAAAACAATACCGATCCCGTACCCTTTCACGTTCGAGGCACCGTCTATTAAGAGGGTCCATACCCTCGGAGATGTACTTGTTTTTAGCAAGAGTTCCTTTTCTACTTTAGGTACGAGGGCAGGCATAAAATTAGCCATGAAATCTGCCAAAATTTGAGACTTGATAGCCGTACGAGGTTGATATCCGATATCATACCCCTCGAGTTCGATGGCTCATTTGGCCAATTGGCCCGTTAATTCGGGATTATGCAAGATATTTCGAAGTGGGTATGTAGTCAATACACATATAGGATGACGTTGAAAATATGGTTTTAATTTCGTAGATGCGCTTATTAATGCGAGTGCTAACTTTTCTAAATGCGGATACCTGGTTTTAACATCTCCTAGGGTCCGAATTACATAATAAACAGGAAATTGTGTACCTTGTTCTTCCCGAACAAGCACACCACTTATCGCTACCTCGGACTCGGCTAAGTACAAGTAGAGTTTTTCATCCTCCTTCGGAGTGTGAAGAAAGGGAGGGCTCGAGAGGTACCATTTTAACTCTTCCAAGGCTCATTGACACTCCGGGGTCCACGCGAAATCATTCTTATTCTTGAGTAGGAAAAAGAAATGATGACTTCGGTCTGATGATCTCGATATAAATTGGGCTAGGGCAGCTATCTGTCCGATTAGCCGTTGTACGACTTTCACATTGTTTATGACGGTGATTTCCTCAATGGCTTTTATTTTGTCAGGGTTGATCTCAATCCCCCTGTACGACACCATGAAACCTAAGATCTTTCCCAAGCAGACTCCAAAAGTGCATTTCTTGGGGTTGATTTTCATGTTGTATTTTCTTAAGATCTCTAACGTTGCTTGCAAATGACTCAAATGGTCCTCTGCGTGCAGGGACTTAACTAGAATGTCATCAATATAAAATTCCATAGATTTGGCTATTTGATGTTTAAACATTTTGTTAACTATGCGTTGGTATGTAGCCCTTCCATTTTTTAGCCCGAAGAGCATTGCGTTATAGCAATATGTACCATACTTCGTGATAAACGAAATCTTTTCCTGGTCCTCCAGGTTCATTCAAATTTGATTGTACCGGGAGTAGGCATCGAGAAATGTAAGGATCTCGTGGCCGGACGTAGCGTTGATCAAACGATCGATGTTGGGCAATTGAAAAGAGTCTTTAGGGCATGCCTTGTTCAAATCTTTGTAGTCTACACACATTCTAAATTTGTTTCCCTTTTTAGGGGCTACTACTACATTAGCTAGCCACTCGGGATATTTTACTTCCCTAATGGACCATATCTTAAGAAGTTTTGTTACCTTGTCTTTGATGAATGCGTGCTTTATCTCCGACTGAGGCCTCCTCTTTTGTTTCACCTGTTTAAATCTGGGATCGACACTTAGTCGATGGGTGGTTATCTCAGGTGGGATCCCTGTCATATCTAAGTGGGACCAAGCAAAGCAATCAATGTTAGCGATAAGGAATTTAATGAGTTTTTTTCTGAGTTCGGGGGTTATTCCTATTCCCAGGTATGCCTTTTGTTCCGACATATACTCGATCAATATCACTTGTTCAAGTTCCTCGACCATGGACTTCGTCGCGTCTGACTCCTCAGGGGCGGAGAAAGCTCGATGAGTTAGGAAATCTTTTTCTTCGTCCTCGACCACATGCTACTCGATGACCTGTTCCTTGGGCTCACTCGAGGAAATAGGCTATGATTGCTATTTGGCTACCTATTTGTCCTTGACGCTCGACTTTTTCGATGTATATGGCATCGATACTAGTGTTAAGTCATGGACTACAAACATCTCTTTAGCTGCATGTTGCTCCCATATACCGTCTTTACACCATATTTTGTGGGGAACTTCATCATTTGATAAAGGGTTGATATCGCAGCTCTCATGATGTGGATCCATGGCCTTCCCAGCAAAACATTATATCATTCGATGACATGAAACTTCGTGTCTTGTATGGTCCCGGCCACATTCAGTAGGAGGATGATTTCTCTCTTTGTTGTTTCGCTTGCCATGTTGAAGCCACTCAAGATTCAAGATGCAGGTATGATTTGGTCAAGCAGCCCGAGATGCTCCACGATCCTCGACCTGATTATGTTCGCCGAGCTACCTGGATCCACAAGAACACGCTTAATTTGAAATTTATTAGTCCTGAGTCCGCTTCTCCCTTGTGATTGATACTTTGGTGCATTTGAATATGGGTCCTTGTGGGACGTCGACTCCGTCGATGATCATGTGAGTAACATGTTGAGGTTCCTCCAGTTCATTCTTCCTGTTGGCATCTCTTTCTCTGAAATGGTTCTTGGCCCTATCGCTGAGAAATTCTCGAAGATGCCCTTTGTTGAACAATCTAGCCACCTCCTCTCTCAGTTGCCTCCAATCCTCGGTCATGTGCCCATGTGTACCGTGATACTTGCACATTAATTTGGGATTCCTCTCAGAAGGGTCATTTTGTATGGGCTTAGGCCATCTGGTGTATCTAATATTTCCAATGGCCGAGATGATACCCGAGGCATCAGTGCTAAAATTGTATTCTGATAATCGAGGCGCCTCCGCCGGTCCTGAGTGCCGATTAAACCTAATTTTACTCATGAGCCCCCGAGATTTCTGTCCTCGATCTACTCTTCGGTCATTCCGAGGTTTGTTTCTTATCGAGTTATTCCTTCTCTCTTTGACATATGGTTGATATCTCTCCTTGTTCGGCGTTGGTTCCCTGTCTGCATCTCGCGAATATTTTGTTGCTAACCTGTTTGGATAAACCGAGACCGAGGGGACCTCCAGCTGATCATCTTCGACCCTAATCTTCGAGCTCCACTCATTCAACCCATGGGTAAAGGCTTGAACAGCCCAGTCATCGTAGACTAGTGGTAACTCCATTTGTTCCAACTGGAATCGAGATACAAATTCCCTTAGCATCTCATTGTCCCTTTGTTTAATTTTGAATACATCTGACTTTCTTGTTGCAAACTTTATAGCACCGGCATGTGCCTTTACAAACAAATCTGCCAACATGGCAAACGAATCAACAGAGTTCGGGGGTAGGTTATGGTACCAAATTATGGCCGCTTTGAACAAAGTTTCCCGAACTTCTTTAGTAGAACGGACTCGATCTCGTCGTCCTCCAAATCATTTCCCTTTATACCACAAGTATATGTGGTGATTCGCTCGTTGGGATCGGTAGTCCCGTTGTATTTGGGTATGTCAGGCATGCGAGATTTCTTCATAATAGACTTCGGGGCTGCACTCAGGGGGAAAGGTTTTTGCCCAAACCTTTTGGAATCCAGTCCTTTCAAAACCGGAGGTGCTCCAAGTATCTGGTCGACCCTCGAGTTGTACATTTCTACCTTTTTATCATTGTCCTCGATCCTTTTCTCTCATGACTCAATCCTCTTTGTGAGTTCTTCGAGCATTCTCATGAATGTGGGGTCAGCTCTTGATCCATTATTGCTCGACCTCTCCGGGACTGGTTCAATACGATGAGTGGCTTCTGGTCCCACTACGCTCGGAGTCTTTTGCTGACTCTGCAATTGAGCGATAGCAATCTGTTGTGCTTGTAACATTTCGAAAATCACTTAGAGGCTGACTTCCCCATCTCCTCGGCCCTGTGTTATTTGGCCACCGGTTGAACCTTGTTGCGCATGCTTTCTCCGACGTCAGTGCCCAAGTCGACGATTATAGCAATGTGTGAACCAATATCGACTGGGTTAGGAGCTGGTGCTACCCTAGGGTTGAGCGGTGGCACACCGGCCCCTGAAGCTGTTGCATTTTCATTTTTCCTGTGGAATTTGAGGTCGTCATTACAATGCATAGGTGTGTTTGCTGAGTTCGACATGCTTTAGCCTGAAATCAAATAATCTTTGACAAGGAAAAGTGTGAAAAACAATGTGTGTTATCCAAAAATTAGCACTGGAACAATCACTATTATCTTTAGCCCCACAGTGGGTACCAAACTATTTACCTCGAAAATATGAGTAACAATTAAATTTAATTTGTGGTTTTAAAGATATGTGATCTAATCCAATACTAATTAATAAACAAGCAATATAGAGTATAAATGAATAAAATCGATAGACCAAACCAGTGTTACTGAGGCGGAATGGACCTCGAGGGGAGTCGAGAGTGATAAAGCAAGAATAATAAAGATAGAGGACGTTTCTGAAGAGCAGTGAAGGAAAACGTAAGATAGTATATTCTTTAGCCAATGATTAGATGATGTTACAAATGATTGGGGTCCCCTTTATATAGGAGGGGAAACCCAAAATAAGGTACATTTCTATTTACAGTAAAGAATCCTATTGGTACAGTTCTATAATCACCCAGTACGGATTCGTACAAATCTATCCTGAAATCATTTATATATGGATGACGAAGATGATGATCATGATGAAGAACCAGTACTGACAAAGAATCATAATGCCACCACTGAGCAGGCTACAACTGCGCAGCCTGCTTTCAGCTAGTGTTGTACACGATGCATGTGCAGTATTGTTCTAAGGAAATTCCCTTCCTTTATCACTTCAAGATCACCAGGCTGTCAATGCTTTCTCAAGGAATATGAATGATATTTTTACAGTAATACGGTCTGAAGAAAGGCCAATGGATATTCGAAAAGGTATGCTTTTCAACGGCAAATATAGCACGCAAAGAGCGATCAAAATCTTGAGCATAAAAAATTATCAAGAATATGAGGTTGTTGAGTCAGCAAAAAATTTGGAATGTGGTTTGCCGTCAATCCTATCAAGGTTGTAAATGGATGCTTCATGCAAGGAGTGTAAAAGCAATATATGGGTAATTAGAAAATACATTGGCAGAAATACATGTAATATAGATATATGCAATAGAAATCATTTTAACTTGGATACTGATATGATTGCACATGTATTTATTTTACACATTGAAGAATTTACTGGGTATTACAAGATGAAGTAGTGATAACATTACTAGTACATATTTATGGAAATACCATCCTTAGATATATGGTTTGGGCATTTAAATTATCCAACAATGATTTTGCGCATTATCGATCAGTCATCCTGATGGGCTTAAGGTCTCTTAGTCCTATGTTTTGATGATCTAACAAACTTTTTGTATAGAACCAAATAAAGGATCTGATGCATGTTTTGGTACAATCATTCAGCAACGAACTCAAAGTAATATGGGCAGTATACTTTTGGATTCGCAAGAAACAGTGTAGGGACATGATCCTATGATGTTTCCCTGAAAGAAATACAAGTCAACTCTATAGTTGGAAAGCAGTTGCAGAAAGTGACTGCCTGCAACTGTAACGACCCGGTCTATCGTTACGTAAAACCTGAATTATAACTGTTGTTAGTGGCTTAGTATATGTTGGTTATTCTATTATTAATGTGTTAGAGTCGATAGGCTTGAAATCGAAATTGTTAAATGAGAATTTAGTCACTTAGTCCTTAAGAACAACCTTAAAATGGGAAAAGTCAACTAAGAGTTGACTTATTGGTAAACGACCTCGAAATACGTATTTTATGGGTCGGATAGCTTCGTTAGGTGATTTGGGACTTAGAAGTGTGTTCAGAATATTTTTCGGATGCCCGATGTAGAATTAGGCTTGAATTGGCGAAGTTAGTATTTTGGCGAATTCCGGTTGATAGGCGAGATTTTGATCCGAGGGTCGGAATGGGATTCTGAGAGTTGCTGTAGCTTCGTTAGGTCATTTTGGACTTGCCCGCAAAATTTCAGGTCATTCGGAAATGATTTGGTTGGGTTTTTGATCAAATGCGCGTTTCGGAAGTTTTTGGAAATCATAGGCTTGAATCCGATGTAATGTTGGTGTTTTGATGTTAGTTTTTGTGTTTTTAGAGTGCAAATAAGTTTGAATGATGTTATGGGATATGTTGGTAAGTTTGGTTGGGGTCCCGAGGGGCTCGGGATTGATTTCGGGTGATTAACGGACTCATTTTGGACTTAGAGAAACTGCTGTTTTCTGGTGTCAGTGCAGCAGATTTTTACTCTCTGCGATCGCATAAAGGGAGTCGCGATCGCATAGAGCATTTTGGGAGGGGTCAGTACTTACTCTCTGCGATCGCATAAGTATGCCCGCGATCGCAGAGAACGAGCAGGTTAGGCAGTGCAGTCGCGTGAGGTTCATTGCGATCGCGTAAAGCGTTTGGGGCGCGTGGGGTCGGGAGGTCAGGAGTGCTGTGCGATCGCGTGCCTGGAGGCTGCGATCGCGAAAGTCAAAACCCCTAACACTGTGCGATCG
>ML258999.1:9304-32393 GCA_005239495.1 Nicotiana undulata
TGAGGGGTGGGGGTGTTCACCTATTTCGGTTCTAGATGTATAGACCTACACATGTATGCCTCTTGGTTTGGTCAGGTGACATATATGCCTTTTGGTTTTTGTCAGATAATACTGGATGTATTGGTGGTCATGTGTAGCCTCATTTTGAATATCCAAGCTGGTGTTATAACTTATAATAGCTGAGCTCGATTTCAGTTAAATGGCGAACGAGCTTTAAAATTTAATAATTACAAGCAAATTAACTAGCTCGAGCTTGAACTCAATTCAAGCTCAATTATATATTTATTTTTGAAAATCTAGTATAAAAAACTAAATTGTGGCTTAGAGTCTTTTTGCACTAATTCTTACAAAGATCGTTATTGATTATCAAAGATACATATTTGAGAGAATAATCGTTTTATATGCTTAGGTACTTTAATATTTGTGTGTCTGAGGTTAAATGGTTATAAATGATATAATATACAAGCTATCAAAAAATTGAGCTGAGCTAGAGCTTACTCATTAGCAGAGTCAATTATAGCATCCGGTTCGAACAATTAAAAAGATTAAACCAGACTCGCTATTTCTCTTCTTTCTGAGCTTCGTGACTTTCTTGTCCGGCCGATGCATTAAAAATGATAAGCTTAGGAGGTCCAGGTATTTTAAACCTTCAAGTAAAGACCTTGATTGAGAAGGATTTAAGTGCTAGAATGTAATCAATAACGGCCTTGATTTGGCATGGTGTATCAAATGTTGGAAATTCTGTGGTACGAGAACTTCCAGTGCTACAATCTAACATTTGCCTGAGTGCTTGTGCTTGCAAATCATTACATTTTTAGTTTCTAATTTCTATTAGTTAGATAGATATTTACTTTCTACACTGATGATAAGCTTTAATTTGTATTTCACTATCATGAATGATCAGTTGAACTATTCTGTTTGACATTCTTCTATTGTTTGTCTATCAGTAGCACAGCAGGCTGAAAGTTCAAAACCAGACCGAGGAAGAAATGATGAGCAAGAGCATGTAACTGTTGCACGTGCACTACAAAAGTATATTTTGAAGGCAAGGCTAGCTAGAATATCATTCCCGATTAAATTTCCAACACCTAATCCAAGACCAAGTGTACAACAGGCTCCATCTACAACGTCAAAACTCCTTCCCCTAATATGTCCAAGAACAGCTCCTCGCAGTAGGCCGGTCAGTCCATCATGTCTAAAACCTGCTACTCCAAGTAGACCCTTTGATACTACAGAAAGCGACACATCATTGAGTCCAAGGACTGCTCAAGCCATAAGTGCCATTTTACGTGACAGCTTTTCTGTGGATAGCAGCCACAAGGTTCGAGCAGAGAAGTTCCCTGCTGCTAGTGCAGCCCCATATATTCCTGTCAGGCATTTCGGCCCACACCATCGAATTGCTCCTCCAGTGACCATACGGAATGCAATTCCAGTTTACTCTGCACCACCACTTCCTCCGCCATCCAGGTCTCCAAGTGTTATAATGTCTCCGGGTCTGGGAGTGGCACCACCTGTCTGTGTAAGACAGGCAATGCCGGTTTATGCTGCACCCCCTATTCGGGCAGAAAAGCTCCCCACATTAGATACAGCACTTAAAGTAGTGGAGCCTACCTTTTCTAAAGCTCCACCTGTTCAAGTTGAAGAACCAGTAGCTTCAGAGGGACCTGAAATTCAGGTACATGAATTACCAACTTGTAAAGCAGTGTCAGGCAAGCCAGAATTGGCACATGAACGTTCTGAAGAGCAACCATGTTCTCAACTCCAACCGACTAAGAGAGAGGAGCCAGTTGACTTTGAAATTTCAAGGAGCGTGACAATGCTTGTGGAAGGAACCAAGACTGCCGCTGAGGAGAAGCCACAGGAGTCTCTAGAAATTGAGAAGTTGGAACAACTAAAGATATGATGTATTGTCAGGCATGGGATGGTTCGACTGCAGAACCTTCAATAGGCTTTCGTACTAGGATTTAGTTTGTATGTTCTTATGTAGTCTTTTAAAAAAAGTCTAAATCTGTCGGTCCTTTTTACAATTTTCATTTGGAATAGTTTTATGGAGATAGCTGTAGCTGCCTTTTCACCGCAGTTCCTTTCCAGTTCAATACCAGCAATTCTATAAAATTACTTGCAGCTAGTTGGATATATAGTTATAATACCAGTCAAAGGGCATTATCGAATAACAGTAAGTAGCAAAAATGCCAAAAAAAAGAGTCCTCCCAAGACTAGAGTTTCGCCTCGTGTGCATATGCTTGTAGCTTCGGTAGACGGTAATCCGTTAAAAAATGCAGTATCGTTTCACTTTAATAAAAAGTAAGATGTTGAATACTCTTACTATTCCTTTAAATCTCTCTTTGCTGGCGATTGTAGAACTATATAAACACTTTATCCCTAAGCGGATCGTTGCTTTAAACAGTAGATTTGATTAGGAACTGTCCTTCGAGCTTCATCCAACTTAAATGTATAGATAAATCGAAAAAGGCCTAAAATTACCCTTACACTATTTGAAATATACCACTTTTGTCCTGCGTTAAATTTTAGTACCAAGAATATTTGCATAAATATCCGAAATTTGCCAGAGTCCAATAAATACATAACTCAAGTTTGAGGCCTCCATGCTAGAACTGTCATAGCTCGAGAAGAAAGACAGCAAGATGGATGTACGGGCTCAGGAATTCGGGCAACACTGATACGTAGGAAAATATAGTGTCCAAATTAAAAGGAGTGTTTTTGCATCTACTAAAGAACATGCTTGACTATTCAATACAAAAGGTTCCTGTACATACTGTACATGCATCACAAACCTTTACCTGAACAGAACAGCCACAAAACTACGAACTTGTCTGGCGGATTAACATGAAGAGACCTAGATTTTGTCGACAATTGACGTAGTGACTGAAGCTATATGTGCACATGAAACTTGACAATCGACCGTGACTACACTCTACACTTCAAGAAGAGAAGCCAGCTTCCATTGCACGATATATTGAAGCTGTGTCAAACCGGAAGTTTCTGAAGCTTTTTCCAGGACCTGTGTCTGGGGGATGTGCATCAGCTGCAGGCTTGTTCAATTGAATCTCAGTTAAAACTGAGCTGCTCCCAGTGGAACTATTCTTTGCGTTCCATACACTTTTTCCTACATAAAAGAATTAAACCTTATCAGCAAATTGTATAAAAATTTAAATGCTGGGTCCTAAACACAAGATATTAAACGAAAGTTAGCATTAAAACTCCCACTGGACTAATGTAATGCATAAGCTTAGGCTCCTGATAAAATGCTGAGTGAGCTTTTCTTTCTATAGCTAGTTGAATATATTGGGGGTAACTACTATCATACTTCCCAACTTTTTTCTTTAACCAACTGAGAAGGCGACATTTTCTCAATCAGATTAGATTTGGTGAGCTCAATTTAGACCTTAATGCAATCACATTCTACTCTTCCCTGTAAGTCATTGACTATTTAAAGTTATTACTCCCTCTGTTTCAGTTTATATGGCGTTGTTTGATTGGGCACAAAATGTAGGAGAGAAATGAAGACTTGAAACTTGTGGTCTTTTTATTTCTTTTGAGAAAGACTTTGAAACTTGTGGTCATTTTTTACATTTCTTTTGAGAAAGATTTTGAAACTTGTAGTTTTTTTTTTTTTGAGAAAAACTTTGAAACTTGTGATTTTAAATATGCCATAATATTTCTGCGGCTATAAGACTTTCAAAACTACTAGTCTTAACTTCTTCCAAATTTAGAAAGGCGTCACTCCTTTTTAAACGGACTAATAAAGATATAGTGCCAATCTTTTTGAAGGGAGTACCTTTTAGACCAAAGAAGAGTAGATGAACTAGAGGGGAAAGTTGGAAGGAGAACCACTCTAATATTCTTTCATTCTGATTTGTCTTGGTGAGAGGGCTTCAAGTAAGGTTAGAAGTATCATTGAACGACAGTCGACAGCTGGTGTATCTTCCTTGTACTTACTACTTCTCAGGTTTAACGACTTGGTGTATCTTCCCTGTACTTATTAAATCTCAGGGGTCCCTAATGAAGTCATCTTAAATAAAATATACCTAGGATCTTACAAAACACCTCACATAAAGAAAGAGAGGAGAGGGAACATTAGCCACTACCATAACAAACTGAATCGTACAAACTAGTCGTATCTCATGAGATATCCTTTACCAATTAAAAAGGTGAAGGGGCGCTGCGGAGAAGAAAATTGGATCAGTTATGCAAAGTAGTCATTGGTTTCATGATTGTTAAGATCAACCAACCAACAAAAAAGTAAAATGAACAACCCCCCCCCCCCTTTTTTTTTTTCCTTCAAGGGTGGAAGAGATTCAGATAGATGCATTTAACCCGAGAGAAAGGTTTTTTAATTAACAATATAGGGGTACGAGTAGGGACTTGAGTTGGTTGGGGTTGGGGGGGGGGGGGGGGGGGGTTGAGGTGGTTTAAATGGTGGGAGAAAGGGAATTAAATAAGGAAAATTACCATTTATGTCAGCTCATCAGTAAGTTACTACAAAAATTAGCCAATGCATAAAATATTACCCATATTAGCCACTTAGCGATTTGTAGCGGAAAAAAATGTCAATCTTTTGAGTGGGTATTGTTGGAATAGATTGGATACATCTTAAGGAGTTTAAATCCCGGTTTTGGGATGATTTCGTAGAGTTTTGAGTTGATTTGAATTGAAAATTCGAAATAGAAGATGAACATGGAAAAAAATAATGTGTCACACTGTGTATCATTTGTATATCACATATGTACCATATTTGTATCAAATGTGTTTCACATATATATCCATGTATATATGTGTGTGAGATATATGGATGATACGTGTTTGATACGTCGCAGAAGAATTTTTTGAACTGGACTTTAACTACGAATTTTGGTACCAAATCAGTCCAAGTCACCTCCAATCTTCCTCAAATTTTGCATATTGATTCATCTATATGTTGTCAATATACTTTTTTGTATTACATCACTTTGTTTGCTACCTCATCCATGAAATTTCTTTTTCGTCTTGCATCTAAAGTTGTTGATCACACTTAACAATATGGAAGGAGATCTTAGTGTGTGATTCTTGAAGAGAAAAATCCTTATTTATTTGGATTATCAATTTTTGTATGTGCTTTGGCAAGTTTTGGTAAGTCTATGATTAATGGCTAAAGGTTGGTAAGTTAGAACTTATTTGGGACATTTCCGTCAGATTCCCATTAAATAACCCAAGAGAAAGGTCAAGGGACTAAAAGGTAGAGATCCACCTTTAAGGGCAGCCCGGTGCATTAAGCTCCTGCTATGCGTGGGTCCGGGAAGGGCCGACCACAAGGGTCTATTGTACGCAGCCTTACCCTGCATTTCTGCAAGTGGCTGTTTCCACGGCTGTTCCACGGCTTGAACCCGTGACCCTCCTGGTCACACGGCAACAACTTTACCAGCTACGGCATGACTCCCCCCTTCAGAGATCCACCTTACCCTATTTATATGTTCCAAACTGTTTATAATCTTTGAAATACGTACTTGGATCATCATCTTAGTTACCTTACTGTCTCAAAGTTCGATGCAAAGGGTAAAGTTTCCACTTTATCTTGATGTTAGATATACAAGTAATCTGCAGTAAAATATGACTATTCAACTCAAATGGGAGAAATATAAAATTGGCCGGCATTCTAACCCAGCCAACTTGATGTAAATTGAAACTTCATTAAGCTAGTTTCCGGGAGGACAGATAAGTAATCGAATTCAAACAACAGTCAATATCAACCTACTAGATGGATGTGTTAGCTACTACAGAAGAGAGGATTTGGGGAAACGGAGAAGGAATGCACCTCTTGAAGGTCTATCCAGTCTAGGTGCTACTGGAGGCTGATGTGCTGAAATCCATGATCTCAAAGATCTGTGAAAAGTATTTGGAATCATTAGCGAAACAACTTAAGGGCATCCTTCAGGTTTACAAACTAAGCATTTCACTCACGTTAAAAATGGAGAAACCATGTAGAGCTTGAGGCCAGTCATCCCACGAGATATGACGTCATTACTTGCTGGTTGAAGTTCATCCAGTCTTTGCCATGCAATTTCCTGAATTCAACATGCAAACCAACAAATTTTAATTCCCAGAGGAAGCAGTCACAGTCGGATTCTCGTATTTGAATATGAGCTTTGCATATGTACAACCTAAGTGATTATACCATGCCAGCTCCATATACAATCCGTAAATTTAGAACACATGCACGTGTTTGCATGCAATTTGTGCGTTGTGTAGAGAATGATCATCAATGTTAAAGTAACCAATGGGAGAGCAAAAGAATGTGCATGTTACAAAAATTAACTTTCAAAGATTCCTGTAGATGTCAACCACTTAAAGAAGTGTAATTCTAGATAGCATCTAAAGTATCAACTTCATGCATAATCATGAGAGGAAAGACACTCCTTAGCATATCTTTTGTGATTGACATTGCAATAGTAACTCAATTATTCCTCCGAAAATAAAGTTCAATACTTCATCCAAATAAATAATGGCTATAAGATCCACCAGCTGAAATGTATCAGCATGCCATACCTACATAACATACATCTCATTCAACAGGTCATCACTAAACTTTGTACGCATAATACATGGCATATGACACTGAGAAATGTGAAGTTCAATGGCAAGTAAAATTCCATAGGAATCTGCTGCTCCATATAGTCGTATTAAATTAAGGTAGTAAGCTCAGAAAATTATCTATTAGGATGGGTTCCAACAAACAAATTCTTACACATAATCTTAAAGTCAACAAAGGCAAGCAAATGAAACACCATCATTCTAAAAAATAAATGTACTAATAGACCATACAGTAATTCAATATTAGCAATATTTTAATTTAGTTGGGACAGCATAAATCCATCTATTAAAGATAACAAGAAAAGGACATTGATAAACGGATTACACTCCGACAAGAGTGTTTCTGCTATACTGATCTCCTTTTCAGCTTTTAAACTGAACAAAGTATTTCACTTACACTAATTTCTTTTTTAGTTTGTGGGGCAAATGCTGTATCCTCTCTCACTCCAGCTATTATGTAAAGCCGCACCCTTTGCTGTCCAAAAGTCATTTCAAGGAATTGATCTTTATGAAGAAGTTTTGATACATCAAATCCTGTTTCTTCCAAGACCTGCATCCAATACAGAGCATAATTTAGATAGTTGAAGCCAAACCGGGCATTGTATAAAGATAAACCATGGAAGGTAATTACTTAAGGTTGTCCATGAAAAGGGCAAGAGAACAAAAAAAATAGAAATAAACTGTTGCTGCCAGCTCCTCAAGGGATAATCTTAGGCCTCGTTTGTTTGCACTTAATGGAGGTCTAAATCTTAATCATTCAGATCTTTGAATCTTAACCCTTAAGATCTCAATCATTAAGTGTGTGTATTATTTTACTTCACAACCACTTAGTGGTCTGTATGATTAAGATCTATAACAAAGACTTAATTTCATTAAGATACTATCATACACATTCATCACTAACTGTTGCCACCACCTACCATTATCAACTACACCATCCTCAACCATAGCTGCCATCACTACCGCCACCCACTACCCCTGCCACCATCATCCTCAACCATAACTACACATTCACCCACCTCAACTACCACAACGAACCACCTCATCACCATCAATAACCATAACCGGCAATGCCCACCATTATAAACTACCACAACCCACCATCACCCTCCTCAAACACAATCACAACCATTACCTCACTATTATTAACGATTACCATCCACCACCACCATCCTCAATCATAATTGCTATCGCTACCAATCACCAATATCTAGTACCTAGAACCACCACCATTAGATTAATTAGTACTTTATTTGAATTTTATGCTTAATAATTCTAAAAATAAAGATAGCTTTTATATATTGAGATGTTAAAAAAACAAACGGTCTTAATCCTTTAGTATTTAGATCTTAATACACATCTTAATATTCAGATGTGTATTCACATTCAGATATCTTAATCTTAATACACATCTTCATATTCAGATATGTATTCAGATTCAGTATCTTGTTTCTTCATCAGATATGTATTCAGATTCAGACATCTTAATCTTAAAACAAACAAATGAGACCTTAATCACATATAAAACCACCAAGATTTCGTAACAGTTACTCACTCCATTCCAATTTATGTGAACCTATTTGATTGGGCACGGAGTTTAAGAAAAAAATGAAGACTTTTAAAACTTGTGGTCCTAAACAAGCCATAACATTTGTGTGGCTATAATTCTTTTGAAACTTGTAGTGTTAAACATGCCAAAGTATTTGTGTAGCTATAAAAGCTTCTAATTGAGGGTACGATTGAAAAGTTAGGTTAAATTATTTCCCAATTTAGAAAGGGGTCATTCTTTTTGGAACGTACCGAAAAGGAAATAGATTCATATAAACTGGAACGAAAGGAGTACAATCTTCAATTTGGAGCAGTCAGACCCCATACCAACTTATTAAAACAGAGAAAAGTATGATCCTAAACCAAACTACTATAAAAGTAAACTATTGCTGACTTTCTGTGACTTCTAGATAGCCTGTAACTACTGATCCATTCACAATAAAGAAATTGAATCAGTTTCTGCTATTTTCCCTTTGAACCACAAAGCTTTGATCCAAAAACAGAGGAACCAAAAATGTTACTCCTTCCGTTTCAATTTATGTGACACACTTTCCTCATAGACCGTTCCATAAAGGATGACATATTTCTATATTTGAAGATAATATAACTTTAAACTTTTTATTTTACTCATTTTACCCTTAATGAAAAGTTTTATAGCCACACAAATATTATAGCCCAAAGCTTTTACCTTTAAGCTTTTAAGACCACAAGTTTCATCTTCGGCCATTGCTCCTCCTTTATACCATTTCTTCGGCCATTGCTCCACCTTTATACCATGATACACCAGTACCACCATGGGACGTTAAGTACATACCACATACTATCCATTCCTCATGTAGAACTTAAATTGAATTTTTTTCATCGACTAGTCCAAACAACTTTCTCCATAATTACAAAATATTTGATGTCTCTTCTTTCCACAAAAATTCAAATTCAACAAGTCACGACAACTACCCCTCAATAATCAATATGTTGGGGTTGGTGCTATAAATCCTCATTAAAAATTAGTTTCTCTAACACTAGAAGTTATTTTTGTCTTCTATTGGTATGTAAATCTCTAACAATACTTAAAAACTACTAGCAACCATTGGACCTGCAGTAGTAACATGACTAATTCTTTTTTTCTTTTTACTTTTTTGGATAAAAGGTAAGGGTATCTAAATTACTTATTACTGAAGCACCACCAAGGTGCATGTACAAAAGCAAATACAAACTGGTCCTAAGACCAATTTATCCTTAACACATATAGCTACAGAATTTTTTCAATTATCTATGATATTCACATATTCATGTTTTGACCAAAATGACAAGTTATAAACTAAAATGTTTGAGTTGGTGCACAGAATAGCAGAGTCCTATGATGCATCTTTGATTATGCTGCTCCCATAGGGACCCAAATTATTTTCCTTGGCATTGGATGTGTTGACGCGACACATTCAATGGGAGGCTCCATGGTACTTATCAAAAAAAAAAAAAAAAGGGGGTGGGGATTCCATGGTGTATGATATTTGCAGATGACATAGTTCTGCTAGACGTGAAGCGAGGAGGTGTTAACGAGAGGCCGGAGGTTTGGAGACAAACTTTAGGGTCTAAAGGTTTCAAGTTGAGCAGGATCTAGACAGAATATATAAAGTGCAAGTTTAGCGACGTGAACCAGGAAGCGAGCATGAATGTGAGGCTTGATACACAAGTTAACCCCAAGAGAGGAAGTTTCAAGTACCTTGGGTTAGTGATACAAGAAAATGAAGATTGATGAGGATGTAAGGAGCACGGTGGATGAAATGAAGGCTCGCACCCGGCGTCCTACGTGATAAGAATGTGGCACTGAGACTTAAAGGTAAGTTCTACAAAGTGGTGGTTAGACCGACTATGTTGTATGGGGGAGAGCGTAGGCCAATCAAGAACTCTCACATCAAGAAGATGAAGTACCTAAATGAGGATGTTAAGATGGATGTGCGAGCATACCGTGTCAGATAAGATTAGGAATGAAGTTATTCGGGAAAAGGTGAGCGTGTCCTCAGTGGAGGATAAGATGCAGGAGGCGTGGCTGAGATGGTTCGAGCATGTGAAGAGGAGAAGCACAGAAGCCCCACTTAGGAGGTGTGAGGGTTGGCCTTGGTGGGTAGGAGGAGAGGTAAAGGTAGGATAAAGAAGTATTAGGGAGAGGTGATTAGGTAGGACAAAGAAGTATTAGGGGGAGGTGATAGGAGGGTGTGGAGGTCGAGGATTAGGGTACGTAGTCGACTAGTCGTGCGTTTTCCTTTTCTTTCTCAGACCGCTAGCATTAGTGCTAGTTTGCTATCCTTCCTATTCATAGATTGCCATTACTTATTGTTGATTGCTATCTTTCGCTTCGGTTTTCTTAATATTTTACTGTTGTTACTACTTGTAGCCACTGCTTCTTTTCATCTTCTCTTTAGCCGAGGGTCAATCGAAAACAACTTTTATGCCTTCCCAAGGTATGAGTAAGGCTTACGTACACACTACTCTCTGCAAACCCCACTAGTGGGAATTCACTGGGTTTGTTGTTGTTGTTGTTGCTTCCTGTAAGTTTTTTGTATCACCATTCCAGTCCAGCTGCTAAAGACTTGTGTCAACCTACTGGCTATCGCTAATGCGATATCGAACAGCTGTTGGAAATTCCATAACTTCATGTTTTTCTGTAATGCAAAAACGAATGATTTGAAATTTCAACACCGGTAGTCTCTGCTGCAGGGTGCATAGCCTCTTTTAGCCAAATTTTGATGAGTGAGACGGGCTTCATTTAGAACTATCCACCCAAAAACATGCAACCCTAGGAGGAGCTTTTGCTTTCCACAATAATTGTCGTGGCCAGTCAACAATTTCGCCCTCTAAAAGACAGAGCATCTTTGTAACAAAACTTGGCAGAATATCTGTTGCTGCTGTATGCAAGCCAAAACAAAGAATCCCCACTTTCATCAATCCATCTTTCTTCCTAAATCTTTTGAGTAAATCTAACAAGCTGTCCACTTCGCAATTGTGGCAATTTCTTCCCAAATTCCAAGAACTTGGTTTCACCTAAAACTCAATTCCCACTAACTGGTATCGCCTATACCTATCTTTTTTCTTCCATAGTGCTCTATTTTTTGCTAGGTTTGCATGGATTCCAAGAGATCGTAGGTCTTTGAAGATAACTTCTTTTCATGTGATTTTAGGGCTACCTCGTCCCCTTTTTAACACCTTCATTCACCATTGTTTTAGGCCCCTGGAATGGTCCATATAGAGGTCGACTTAGTACATGACCAGATTATCTCAAGAAACCTCTCAGTTTGGGCTCTGGGCTCTGTATATGCTACTTGCACCTTATGCCGAATGTGGTCATTTTTAATATTGCCTAATCTTGTAGGACCACACATCCCTCTTAGAATTTGCATTTCTTCCACACACATCTTGTGGATATGTTGGACCTTAGAGGCCCAACATTCACTCTCATATCAACATTGTTAATCTTACAACTGTTCCATGAAACTTGAATTTCATTTCAGTAGGTATCCTTCTATCACATAACACTTCGGTAGCACCTCTCCGTTTTAACCCCTTATTTTGATTCCATGTGTATATCTTCATCGATCATACCATACAATTTTGCCGGATCATCAAACATAGGTATCTAACTTTTTGCATTTACGCACCGCAATCCCATACCTCACTTCTCTCTTCTTATGTTGGCTAAACTTGCAATGCACCTATTGAATCTTACTTCTACTTATCCTAAAATTCTTACTCTTTATTGTGGTTCTCCATAGTTCAAACTTTTGATTGACACCCTAATTTCATCAATTAACACAATATAGTGCGCAAATAGCATATGGCATAGAATGTTAACTTCACCTGTACAGCTTTAAAAGTAAATTTAGATGACCTTATTACTGGCATTTACAAGGAGACGTACATAGAATTGGATAAACCTTTATCCCTAGTTCGATAAATGTCATTAGGGTTGGCACTGATTTCTGATTAACGTTGTTATAGTTATACTTAAGCCTCTGAGAAATTACAAGTTAAAATAAAGCAAATAAGAAATCTAGGTTAGAAAGGAAAGGAGAGTTGGTAGTAGGTGCAGAAAAACAGACCCCTCGCTGTTTATCCAATCCCCATCGCATTCCATGGGATTGTGTTTCACTCATGATCTCCTTTAATTGGGAGTAAGTATATCTTATTTTCCTCATGTAGGATAAAAATTCCTAAATATGAAACAATCGACAAAATTTTCTGCATCACAACTCAATAACTGACAGACAAATCAAAAGCCAAATTACATCTCGGCTGACGAAATCCCTCCTAATGGCCCCACCTATCTGCAAGGAAAGACACCCCCCCACCCCCCCCAAATATCTTTGCAAAAGGTCTAAGGTAGTTTGAGCTAAGCAATTTTTGCAAATAAAGATATCTCCTGCATTAGAAGAACTGAAAACGGTACCAAAGAAACATGAAATTTAATGGGAAAAAAGGAATGACACCTTACTTAAAGAATTCAGAGAAGAAGTTCAGCTTTTTATTCAGTAAGATATTTATATGTGCATCTCTAATCATGATGGAACTCAGAAAGGTGGGGTGAGCCATTATATCATCAATACCAAACTTTATCCTTCACTGTCATCTCTTAGGCAAAATCAGTCACCTTAAATCAACTAAAACCAATCAAGTAATAGATAGCCTTGTATGCTTCCACAAACATTTACAACAACAACAACAAAAAAAAGGTGGGTTCCCACAAGTGGGGTCTGGGGAGGTGTGTACACAGACCCTACCCCAGGGTTGTCGCTTTTCCTCGCTTCACGCTCTTCACAACACTGCCCTACCCCTAACGTGGGAGGGCAGAGTGGTGGGAGGGCAGAGAGGCTGTTTCCGATAGACCCTCGGCTAAAGACAAGATGAAAAAAATCAGAAGCAACAAGGTATTAAGAAAACCGAAGCGAAAGAATGCTCCACAAACATTTACATGAATCTTTAATGTCAATTGGAGCACTGTTGAATTAAAAAGAATTTACTTCTTGATTAAAAGAAGGTAAAGAGAATTTACTTCTCTAACTGCACAAGTGTGGTCCTCTTCATCCTTATTCTTTTTCCCACGTGGAAAACTCCAACTTGAACCCTTCCATCCCTTTACTAGCAAGCACTGCATTTGACATAAATAATCCATGAGATACTTAAAATCCAAAAGACACAGTTTGAACAAGAACTCAACAGTACATCAGGAAATAGAACCTTGAAAAAAAAAAAAAAAAAAAAAAAGATGACCAGACAAGAACCATGGCCATAAGCAGAAAAAAAAACCTTCTGGCATACCAATTATTAACTCAATTTTCAACACTCAGGGAATTCAAGGAACTTTTGATGTCATAACGGAACTTCACTAATTTGAAATAGAATAGAATTCGGGGTGGCAAAATCTCCGCTCTTGGTTGCTTCACTGCCTGAGCATATTGTAACACATTTTCACCTGCATAGCTATTTCCTTTTCATGAACTTCCAAGATTTTTATATTGCTGATCAGTGATAAAAAAAGCGAGCGCTTCCTCGCTTTAAGCGAGAAGCGGAGCGGAGGGGTCAGCGCTTCTGCCATTAGAAGCGACTCTGGTACGAAAAAGCGACCACTTCTCTGTAAAAAGCGAGAAGCGGTGAAGCGAGATGAAGCGGACGCTTTTTAATTAAAATACCCAAAGCCCTAATTTTATTAAAAACTTTGGTATTCTGTTTTAGTTGGACTTCTTCGACACTGCAGCGAGAAACTAGGACTTCAAACAACAGCAGCGATTTCTTTCTCTCTTCTTCATTAACTTCAAACAAAGTTTTTAATAAAATTAGGGCTTTGGGTGAAACTAGGACTTCAAACAACAGCAGCGATTTCTTCCTCTCTTCTTCATTAACTTCAAACAACAACAGCGATTCCTCTTCTTCAAACTAGGGTTGTTCTTCTTCTTCTTCAACAGACAACAGTACAACAACTTTCAAGTATGTTCTGCACTTTTATTTTCATTCATTCATTCTTCTTCTTCTTCTTTTTCTTTTTCTTTTCTTTCTAAACGTCCAAAAAGCGCCAAAATGCTAGCGAATTTTTTTCAGAAAAATTCTGCCCAGTTTCTGTCGAGTTTCTGTCAAATAATTATATCCTTTATACTTAGTTCTTATTGTCTTTCTAATGTGTTATGTAGTTGTTCTTTTAATGGCGCCAAAAGAAAATAGAAAAGACCCGGCTTGGGCTTACTCTGAAAGAGTTAACGAGACCCACAAGATGGTCATTAGATGTCTTTTTTGTGATAAGATTTCAAATGGGGGAATCTATCGTCAAAAAGCGCATCTAATCGGTGGTGATCCAGATGTCGCAGCTTGTACTAAAGTTCCGGGGCATGTGAAGGAAGAATTGAAAGCATACCTTCAAAAAAAGAAAGAGTTAAAGACTCAAATGATTCATGAACAAGAACTTTATAATCTTGATGATGATGATGATGAAGAAACAGAAGAAGGTGATGATGCTTCGTCGCTTCCACCAAGATAAAAAAAGCGGGGAAGGATGCTTCCACTAATGTCTTCTAGTTGTGGATCTACTGGCAAGACTAAAGGTCCTATGGATTGTTACTTCCCGCAAAAATCTAGAGATAAGGGAGGAAAAAGTGGTGATCCTCAAATTGATGCCAAAGCGATTTTGAGAGATCATGCAGTTACAATGTTTGCTCGGTGCATGTATGATGCAGATTTCCTTTTACTTGTGTTAATTATACTGACACTTTTGCTGCTTTTATTGAGGCCGTAGGCCAATATGGTCCAGGAATGAAGCCTCCAACTTATTATGAAGTTAGAGGGTCATATCTAAAAAAAGAGGTGGCAGAGGTGAACAAAATCGTGGAGGAGCACAAAGTAGAATGGAACAAGTTTGGTTGTTCCATTATGATGGATAAATGGACGGCGAGAAATGGAAAAATGATCATCAATATCTTGGTGAATTCTCCTAAGGGAAGCCTATTTCTTGAGTCCGTTGATGCAAGTGACTCTTCGACTGATTCAACCAAAATGTACTCCTTGTTCAAGAGTACAATAGACTTTATTGAAGCAGAAAATGTTGTTCAAGTTGTCACGGATAACGCCAGTGAAAATGTTAAAGATGGTGATTTGATGCATGTTGCGTACCCGCATATCTATTGGACTCCGTGTGCAGCACATTCCATTAATTTGATCTCCGGTGACATTTTCAAGGAAAGACCCTTCAGTATTGTCTTTAATCAAGCAATTAAAGTGCATTCTTATATTGTTCAAAGGCATTTGTTATTGAACATGATGAAGAGATTCACTAAACAAAGAAGCTTGGTGAAACTTGCAAGACAAGATTTGCTACTGCTTTCTTGACTTTGCATAGGATGTATGAGCAAAAAAATAATTTGAAGAATTTGTTTGTTTCAGATGAGTACACTAGCAGTACCTATGGAAGGGAAGCTCGAGGGAGAGAATCTGCAAATATTATACTTTTTCCTTCATTCTGGAACAATGTGGTTCATGCATTGAAGATTGGCGGTCCTTTAGTTAAAGTGCTTCGTTTGGTGGATGGGGAGCAAAAGCCACCAATGGGCTACATGTACGAAGCAATTGATAGGGCAAAGGAGGTTATTCAAGCCTCTTTTAGTGATCAAAGAAAATACAAAAGAGTCTTTGAGATCATAGATAAAAGGTGGGATAGCAAGCTTCATAGCCCTTTGCATGCAACTGGACTTGTTTTGAACCCGGAACTGTTTTATGACAATGAAGAGAGGACTCTAGGAGATGAACCTTTGTGGAATGGATACTATGAACCAGTGTTATTAAAAGCGTGCGCTTCTCGCTTTAAGCGCTGAAGCGACGCGAGGCGCTACTCTGTCGCTTTTCTGCCATAAAAGCGACTCACATAAAAAAAGCGCACGCTTTAACCGCTTAAGCGAGAAGCGCCGCGATGGAAAAAGCGCGCTTAAGCGACGCAAAGGCAACTGCTAGGGTTTTTTAAAAAAATTGGCAAATAAACCGTCAGTTGCCAAGACGACTGTTGCTCCAACTCCAAGGACGACGACTGCTTCTTCTCTTCTGCTTCTTTTCCTCTCATTTTAGTCTGCCTGAAGTGTTCCGACTCCTTTTTTCTCTTTTTCTTTCTATTTTTTTCCCTTTCTATTGCTCTGTTCTTCTGCCTTATTTATGCTCTGTTTTTCTCTTCTTCTTTCTATTTTTTTCCCTTTTTATTGCTCTGTTTTTGTGCCCTAAAACTATGCTTTGTTTTCTTGTTTTCATTGCTCTGTTTTTCTGACTTTTTTTATTTTTTTATTTATGTGCTAAATTGAGCTTCACATGAAGAAGAAAAAAACGCGCGCTTCGCTTCTCGCTCCTCGCTTTTTTGCGCTTAACGCTCTCCAAAACACTGTTATGAATGTATTGAGAAGTTGATTCCTGAAAAATCCGTGCAAGATAAAATAACAGAGCAATTTAGTATTTATAGGGATGTTGAGAAACTTTTTGGAAAAAACATGGCGATTAGACAAATAAAGACGAAGTCACCAGGTGAGCGAGGGCTTATATGTTGTTTTATAGTTAATAAGTTATTTCCTTATCAATATTATGTTTTGAAAATTTGTTCTACTTCTACAGTTGAATGGTGGAAGCAATATGGTCATTCCACTCCAAATTTACAAAAGTTTGCCATCAAGGTTCTAAGGCTAACATGTAGCTCATCCGGGTGTGAAAGGAATTGGAGCGTGTTTGAGCATGTAAGAACTAAGAAGAAAGATTTAGTATATTGAGATAATTAAATTATATCTCAATTGTTCTAATCTACTAATTACTTATTATTTGCAGATTCATACCAAAAAGAGGAACAAACTAACCTTGAAGCGTCTTAATGATCTAGTCTTCATTAAGTACAATAGAACATTGAGGCGTCGTTACAATGCTCGCAATGTAATTGATCCAATTAGTTTGGACAACATCGATGATGTTAATGAATGGCTAACTGGAGTCCCGGAAGATCATGCAGATGAAGAAGTATTTGATGATACTTCTTATTTCACTTGGGGTGATGTTGCGGAGGCGCGTGGAATTGGGGAGAGGAATTATGGTTTGAGGGGGAGTACCTCAACTTCAAGTTCACAGAGGAAGGGAAAAGAGACAGCTACTTTGTCCCTAGTTGATGAAGAAGAAGAAGAAGAAGAAGAAGAAGAAGTTGAAGAAGATGACGAGCAATTTAATAATGATAAGTGGAACACAGGAATTTGACAATCTTGTAAAAGAACAGGATGCTCATTTTGTGCTTTAATTGATGCTAATCTTTAGTTTTTTAATTGAAGTATTGAACATTTGCTTACAATTACATGTGTTGTCTATGCACTATTTATTTTTATTTTAAAATTAAAATTCCGCTTCACTTAAAAAAAGCGAGCGCTTCGCTTCTCGCTTCTTGTGAAATGGGGGTTGTCGCTTTTCCTCGCTTCACGCTCTTCACAACAATGTTGCTGATAAAGATTATCGACTTGCAGTTTTCAGAAAAATGCTAGGATGCTAAAGGGTGAAGAATTCTGAAAACACAAGTTGGTAACAAATTATCATGTATAATTGTTACCCCCTCCGTCCCAATTTATTTGGCGGCGTTCGGATTGAGAGTCAAACGACTTTCTTTTTAACGTAATTTTTTTTATATGCCTTTTAAATATTTTAAATTATTAATTACTCTGACTTATAGAACTTTTATGTAATTGTCAAATATGTGAATTTTATTTCAAAAAACTTAAAGATTCTATGTCCGAATTCACAGTCAAAGTAACTCGTTTAACTCTCGAAATTCGCAAACCGCCACATAAATTGGGAGGGAGGAGTATAAGATATTAGATTACAGTGCTTCGTTTAAGATGGCATTATGTTTTCCATCGTCCATTGTCGGTTTCACCAATTACCGTAATATCGTTAGCAAATACCATACACCATGAGACCTCATCTAATATTGTGGTGGTTAGTTCATCCACAACTAGGGTTAACAAGTAAAGGCTCAACGCCGATCCCGTTATGAGAAACTCATTTATGTCTCTTATTATTGTTCTCACGCTAGTAACGACTACTTCATACATGCCCTTTATGGCACTTATAAAATAATATGAACTCCTTTCTTCTCCAACACCACGAAAGGACATTTTTTGGTGCTCTATCATATGCTTTCTACAGGTCAATGACCAGTCAACACCATGTTTAAGTTGTTCTTCCTAGTGCGATAAATTTCCATAGATCTTAGCAAGAATATAGTTTCTGGCGTAGATCGACACGGTAAATAAAAACTGATTCTCTGTCATTCTTGTAATGTCCCTAAATCTATGCTCCCACTCTTTCCCAAAGTTTCATCGCATGACTCAAAAGTTTAAGGCCTTGATAATTCGCAACTTTGACTATATCCTTTGTTCCTATAAATTAGAATAGGGAAAAGGATAATCATCAGACTAAAAAGAACAGAGAGAGAAATGACTGCGGTTAACTGAATATAGGTCCTCAAAAAGTCAAAGCAGCAATGTTCTAAGTTCCAGTAACATATTGATCACTGGGTCATACATGAATTTTTTGATAAGGGACTGGGTCATACATGAATATAGGTCCTAAAAGGTAACAGGCTTAATAAAGCACAAAATTTAGAACACAAATCAACTATAAGAATCTGACAAAGATGATATTTATCTCTTGAGGAGAAGGAACTAGAATATGCAGCTCTCAATGCAAACGAGACTTACCCTTTCAAAAGTTTCATCAAGGATGATGGCCCCAGTTACAGGAACTCGAACCTTGTAAGAAGTAAAGTCCTTGAATATGTCATCTATGTGAGGAACATATGGTTTTAAAACATCACAACTGTTAAACACTGTCGTTGATTAAGGAAAGCCGGAATGCTCATATGCCCATCTCCATATACACAAGCCAACATGGAATTAGTAAGCAAAACAACTTAGGAATGAAAGTCAAAAACAGTGACCCTTCATATATGTCCACCTTATACTGTCAATATAATTCTTTCTTCAGATAATCTTATAAAAAAAATTACCCTTACTTATCAAAAATAGTTCTTTCTTTAGATTTTACGTTTCCAATCTTCACGAACATTTTGCATGTTCAGGGAGCTCCTTAAACAAACAAACAAAAAAAAAAAAAAAAGAAGGAAAGAATACAAACAAAGCACTCAGCCCTAAGAGAAACACCTGAACCTTGGTCCAACAATGACCATATTGGGAAAAAAAACGAGTATATATAATGACGACTATGGAGAACAATAGCAATATCACAGTTATCCGCCGTCCTGCGCCCTTTTTTTAGATTAGTAATATCAACGTCATACTTTGCGATCAAAGGTGGAAAGCAGGTCAAGTGGCTAATTATATGCAAAGAAAAACAAAGAGAGGGCATTCAAGTCGAAAGAGTAACAACATGCAAATCCCGATGAACGAGGTAAGTTGCGCGCAAGATAATACTCTGCATTTAAAAATGTCGACCTAGGTCCTATCATCAAAGGATACTTAAGGATGTAAATTCCTTGAGAGTGAAAGACTTCAATGATGGATTTTTTTCTACAGAATTGTCTTCATAAAACCAATGTGCATACTCCACAAGAAATAAAATCCTCTCAAATGATTGCTGATCTTCTTTTGGCACGTTCAAAACAAACCGACTGCGTCAAAAGAAAAAGAAACATATTTATCAAGTAAAGATACAAAATGCATAATTTCACAATTATCTACCATTAATCAAGTAAAGTCAAAAGATATAATAGGCTACTGGAACCAACTTTAAGTAATTGCAGACACTATATGCCAGGAAAGAATCATTTTATTGAAGTCATAAGCTTTCATTACCATGAGACAAATTAGCTTACCATGTTATAATATTGACCAAAGGAAGCAATATGTCTTCCTATCCAAATAAAATACTGAAGAAGATGCAAACATTCATGAATGATTAATTATGGAAGCATTGTTATTATATGATTGATCAATCAATCAACCACTCATCACTGCCAAACTATTTGGGGTGATCTATAGTTCTATACTGACTTCTATATCCATTTTACTCTATTGAACACCATTCCGTTCCAACACTGGATCTCCTTGCCTATTTAACACTACATGCAGGTGTCCTCGAATATTAAATAAGTGGTACTTGTGTCAATCACGGGTGGGCAAACTCTGCTCTTACGTTTCTTCTACCCTTTTCCATACTTTATCATTACTTGTGTCTTCCGGATGCCAATTTAACCGACCCACTCTCATGTTCATAATTCGACAACACTAGAGGCTGGCTGAGTCATTGAAACGTGAGTAACAACTTGGAAGCTGTAGATCTGAATTTCAATTACAACACTTAGTGTGGGCCGATATCCTTTAGACTTGGTGGGCAGAATTAACCAATACATACGTTTGGATTATAGCATTATAGCAGGATCGCCAGTGGATTATTTTAAGTGCATACTAGCTAGTTCGGATTTTCTTTTTTTTTATACTAGCTAGTTCGGATGTGCGACATTAAAAAAAAATAGGTCTTGATTTCAATGATGCACACGCCTAGGATAACACATCTCAATGAATTCAATCACAAGTATAGGAACTATTGTCAGAACAAGCAATAGGTCTATAACGCAGTGAGAAGTGAGAACAAAAGAGTTTAAAGGTAGTATTTGTTTTAAGCAGGGCACAAAATACTCAAGTAGAAGTACCTGTTCCTTCCTTTATTCAGTCCCAACAGTCTCAGCAACTAAGAAATTGAACTTGCCCTTACGTTCAAGAAATTAGGAATTCCATTTCCCACATTTTAAAATTTATCTTAGGTAGTCATAATTCTACCACGAAACAAGAGAACTCTCCATCACATGAAGCTGTTGAATTACATGCAACTAATAAGACCCAATCAATCAATCAACTTCAATTCAAATACCAAATTAGGTCATACACATGAATCTGCTACTTCTTATAACATCGGCGACCAGGTCAGCTTGCTTGAATCTACTACTTCCCTCGACTGCATGCTTCATCTTACCTTTAAAAGTACCGAATGACGCTAAGCACTAAAACTTATACAGATCACAAGAATTAACCTAACTTTTCTTGCTTTCTCAGAGTTCTAACATTTTAATCTCCCATGGTATTCATTCCAACTACATCACTAACCCACACCATTGGATGTTAATCCTATATATCTTAAATTGAGGTCCATTTGATTCTCTATTGGATCCTCCTTATTTACACTAGCTTTTAACACTATGATCAACCTACCACAACCATCCTTTTTTATCCTAACTCAAGATCAGTAGCCATTGGGCAGCTCACATAGGCAAAGGTAACACTATATATTTTTATGACACCAATGACTAGACCCACTTGCATTCGCCTCAACCATTCCACCGGGTACCTAGTACCTCCCACCAGAGCAGGTATCGGGGCTTTAAGCAGAAATCACCTAGTAGTATTGCCTCGCCGGGATCTGAATTGAGACATCATGGTTCTCTTAACACTTCATTAACCAGGTCACACCCTTGAGTGCACGAAGTTAACACTAATTAACACTACTATAGCTAAATTTTGAAATTATGATCACTACAAGTACACTATTTCACAACCAAGACCGAAAAATAGCTTGAATCACTAAAAAAAATGCAACAAAAAAGAAGAAAAATTAAAATTTTGCACTATAACATAAAGAGCAATAGGCACCTGCAAAGATCGTCAAGGAGTTCCTGAGGAGGAAGGCCATTTTTTGAAGGAGCGCTAGAAGATCGATGAAGCCCTGACATTTTGAAGACCTTAAAAACTAAAACCCTAACTTCGATCTGGAGATTTTCACGTACGTATATACATATACTACTTCGTATTTTTGTATGCTCAACGTATACGCATATGAGTATACATACGGAGAGAGAGAAAAGAGAGAGTCGGAGTCAAAGTCGAGAGGAAAGAGCTCTTATTATTCTTAAAAATTGAACCCAAAAAGCTCTTCCTCCTGATTTTCCCTCTTTCTGGTTCTGAACTTGTTGAATACTGAGTGATGATGGTGAGGGTATTCTCGGAATTTCATTATCTGTGATTTACTTTCCTCTTTCTTTAATCGTCATAATAATTGACGTTAGTAAAATCCAATCGCGACACTGTGATTCGTGGTATGGCAATAGACAATGTAACTTGCATACCTTTTTTAATCATAATTAATTAACTAGTACTCTCTCCACTCCACAATAAGTGATCTTTTGACCTTTTTTATGGTTCAAAATAAATAATCTTTTTAGATTTTAATAATAAATTAATTACTTTTTCCTATATTGTTTGTAGTAAATAATGTTAGAATATGTTATGAATGTTTATGTGACGAAATAGTAAAAATTAATATGATCAATTTCTTTGCTAATTAAGATTAAATTGTAGTGAATTTCCTAATATATGTATAAACAATCAAAAAATCACTTATTTTATACCGGAGAGAGTAAAATCAAATTATTCAATTAATGTTTAAACTTGTAACAACTATTCATGATATGAGGCAGAAGAATGTGTAATTTGCATACCTTTTTTCATCATAGTTTACATATTAATATTGAACTTTGTGACATTTTGATTTGTAGTACGATGCTAGACAATTTGCATATTGCTTTCCTTTTCTTATTCAAAATTATGGTATACACAAAACTCAAGAGTAGTTAAGGTTTAAACTCGCATTTTATAGTTTGTGGTATGTGATATTCGACCAAAAATGCATATATTTAACCATAGTTGTCTCATATTCTAATACTTTTAATCGTTTTTGAGTATTGATTGAATTACATTGTACTCAATATTATATTTTAACTATATTGGAATAAAGCGGTGTGAAGATGAAGAGATTTGGAGAAACATTGAATAAAAGGCGAAAGAAAAAAAATAAAAGAATACAAAAAATGGGGACACCCTATGGTGATCCCCCCCCCCCT